>CM041781.1:230475239-230712914 GCA_023374045.1 Limonium bicolor | reverse complement strand
ATGGAGTTGCTGACCCCACTGTCCTCGGAGATACATTGTTGAGCACGAGAAGGCCTTCGATGCCATTCATGTGCCTGCTGAGCACCGGGTTAGCATAGCAGCCTTTCATCTGAAGGACGCTGCCAGTACGTGGTGGAGGTCCGTGAAGGCACATTACCTTGCTATGAGGGTTTTGGATGGACAGGTTTTGTGGAATTGTTAGAGAGAAGTACTATCCTGCTCATTTGAAGCAGAGGAAAGGGAGGAGTTTGAGGCCCTGAGGCAGGGTAGTATGACAGTAGATCAGTACTACTCCTTGTTTATTGGGCTCTTGGACTTTGTCCCAGGAGTTGTTTATTCTGATGCTGTGAAAGTGGAAGAAATTTAGAGGCGGGTTGAGATATGCTATCAAGGCCGCCATGGGTGCTACCTTGTACCCTACGGTCCAGGTAAAATTAATTGACAGTTTACCTTGTAACTCAGTTTGATTTATTACAAGTTCGGGGAACTCATTGATGCATTACAGGAGTGTTATGACGCTGCTTCTCGGACTGAGATGATGGTGAACAGCCGGGAACGGCCAGGGGCAGAAGCGTAAGGCCCCAGAGAAGGAGGCGGAGACTGAGGCTGGAAGCGGAGGCAGTAAGGGCTGGAAGTAAGAACCACCTTAAGTTATTTAATCCATTTAAATTACTTACTTACTGCCTGCTTTTATACCTGCTATTCCTGACACTTTGACGATCACAGGAAGAAAAAGTTCTCCTGGAGGGAGAAAGAAGGAGCAGGCCAGCCAAAAGGGCAAGGACAAGGTCCCGATGCTGACCGGGCCTACCTACGATGTGCAGCCTCTTAGATCTGCACCCCCTAAGGGTAAGCGATCTAACCTTGTGAATGAATTGTGTACTACACTACCCATTACCATCCTTGTACTAATCTGAGTGTGATATGATAATAGGTTCTGCACCCCAGCGCCACTTTCACTGCAAGCGCTGTGGTAAAGACCACCCGGGTGTCGACTGCACCGGGCAAGCGGTGGACTGCCACCATTGTGGAAAGAAGGGCCACAGGTCGTTCGAGTGCTTTGCTAATCCAGAGAGCCGAGCGTACCGCCCGCAGAAGGGGACTCAGAGCGCACCTACTGGAGGAGGTGGAGCTCGAGGTGGCCAGAGGGGGCCGGCGCCCCAAGCCCAGAGGGGCAGGCATCAGCAGCCACAGCAGCAGAACCAGCCAGAGGAACCCGCCGGGCAACCGTATGCTGAATGCAGCGGGAGCTTCAGGCGCTGGCACTAGTACCCAGCGGTGAAGGTTAGCATTTGAAACCTTAACCATTGTATGAGAGCATGACTAAGTGTTAAACGCTTTACCTTAGCATGAATGTGTGTTTTAATTACCGCTTAGATAAACAACTTACCTAGGAAACCTGTTACCTCTTAGGAGACTTCGACATCTGCTATCCCACACTTACAAGACAGAGATCACCTAGACCCGTGGAAGAAAGACGGGAGTACCCTAGTGAGTTGTGTCATGTAGTCAGACCGGGCATGATACTTCTCAGAGAGTTCCTAACCCTAGATGAGCAAATCACCATAGTGAATGAGTGTAGAGCTTTGGGTAAGGGCATAGGAGGATTTTATACCCCTGTATTTAATAGTGGTTCTAGAATGAAACTGCACATGATGTGCTTAGGGAAAGATTGGGATCCACAAGCTAGGGTTTATCGAGAGGTGAGGATGGTAGGTGGCGTATCTATACCTAGCATACCTGAGAGTTTCCTACCTTGGTGAGAAACGCAATGGATATTGCTCAAGACTGTGAGACTTATCCATTACCCACATGACACCTGACGTTTGCATCATCAACTACTATGAGCAGGGAGGAAAGCTTGGGATGCACCAGGACCGTGATGAGATGACCGAGTCCATCACCAGAGGAATACCGGTTGTGTCATTCTCCATCGGCGATGATGCTGAGTTTATCTATGGAGACCAGAAGAGGATGGATCTAGCAAGAAAGATCATCCTCAAGTCTGGGGATGTGTTAGTATTTGGTGGAGAGTCGAGGCTTGTATATCATGGTATTAAGAGCATTAAGCTCAATACCGCACCACCCTAGTGAATGATACCCACATCCGACCTGGCCGTTTAAATTTGACTTTCAGACAGTACTGATGTAATAGCAGTAGCTAAGTGTGTAACCTTGTATAATACAGTTGGATGAATGAAATAAGAGTTTTATACCTTCAAGTATATGTGTTCAGTTTTGATACCGTAATTCATAACTTCAGGCTATGAAATGGAAAGGAGGGTACCATCTGCATCTTAGATATGGCGCAAGCCAAGGAGTCCGGTAATGTCATCACAGGTATGACAATTACAAACAACAGTAAATTAGTGATTTATTGGGACTCGATGCTAATACGAGAGGTGATCTCAGGTACCTTTCCTGTTGATGGTGTTAGTGCTTCCGTATTGTTCGACTCAGGGGCTTCGCATTCTTTTATTTCCTCGGCATTTGCTAAGAAGCTGGGGCCACCCCCGAACAGCTTTCAGACTTTTCAGTCACCCTTCCTTCGAAGGAGAAAGTAGGTTGCACCAGACAGTATACAGGGTTAGAGATCAGCATTATGACTGAGACCTTTCCCATATCTGATCGAGTTCAGAACTTGGGTTTTGACATTATAGTGGGCATGGATTGGCTAGAAGCATAGGGGCCGCCTTCATTGTGCAGAGCATCGACTACTACTGAAGGGGCCGAGCGGCAGGACAGTGTCATACCGCAGTGTGAGGAGAGAGCCGACTGTCAAGATCGTGTCAGCATTGTCCCTGATGAAGGATGTTAGGAAGGGCCGACAAGCCTTCCTCTGTTATGTACAGGACACGAGACAGAGCGACGTGACGGACGTAGACATTCCAGTCGTGGTAGATTTTCCCGACTTATTTCCTGATGAGCTGCCAGGCATGCCGCCTGTGCGCGAGGTTGAGTTCGCCGTCGACTTGTTGCCAGGTACGGGCCCCATTGCTAAGGCACCCTACCGTATGGCACCGGCTGAGATGAGGGAGCTGAAGCTACAGCTGGAGGACCTCCTCGACAAGGGATTCATTCGACCTAGTGTTTCTCCTTGGGGTGCTCCAGTGCTGTTCGTCAAGAAAAGGACGGCAGTATGCGACTCTGCATCGACTACCGCGAGCTTAATGCGGTTACAGTCAAGAACAAGTACCCATTACCACGGATAGATGATTTATTTGATCAGCTGAGAGGGGCCAGTGTGTTCTCGAAGATAGATCTCAGATCTGGCTACCATCAGATTAGGATTGCAGAGGGTGATTGAGAAGACAGCTTTCAGGACACGGTATGGACACTACGAGTTCACCGTTATGCCATTCGGATTGACGAATGCGCCAGCCATATTCATGGATTTGATGAACCGCCTTTTCAGAGAGCATCTTGATAGTTCAGTTGTAGTCTTCATCGACGATATTCTGATCTATTCAAAGACCAAGGAAGATCATGAGTTACATTTGAGACAGGTGTTGAATATTATGAGAGAGAACCAGCTGTATGCCAAACTCTCTAAGTGTGAGTTCTGGTTGGACAGCGTGTCATTTCTAGGACACATTATATCAGCTAGCGGCATATCTGTAGACCCTGCTAAAATTGAGGCAGTAAAGACTTGGCCAAGGCCGAAGACAGTCACAGACGTCCGTAGCTTTCTGGGTTTGGCCGGTTACTATAGAAGGTTCGTGAAGGACTTCTCCAAAGAGGCCAAACCGATGACTAATCTAATGAAGAAGGAGTCCCAGTTCTTATGGTCTGCAGAATGTGAGCAGTCCTTTCAGACGCTGAAGGATCTCCTGACATCGGCACCCGTTCTTACTATTCCTGAGGGCACCGATGGGTTCGAGGTATATTGTGATGCCTCTGGATCCGGTCTAGGCTGTGTGCTTATGCAGCATGGGAAGGTAGTTGCTTACGCACAAGAGTCTACAACATTTCTTCTCTCAGAAGGAGCTGAACATGCGACAGAGAAGATGGGTCGAGTTCTTGAAGGACTACGACATAGACCTGAGGTACAAAGAGGGCAAAGCAAATGTAGTTGCCGACGCCCTGAGCCGCAGAGCTCATTCATTGTTTACACTAGTAGCGAGTAGCAGTATGATTGATGAGATACGAGCTGCTCAGGAGAGTGATCAGTATTTGGAGAGCATCAAACAGAAAATGTCAGAGGGTTATTTTGAGAGACAGAAGTATGATTTCGAACTATGTAATGATGACATGTTACGACTGAATGGCCGATTATGTATTCCGGAGTCCTCTCCTGATCTGAAGGAGAAGATACTCCAGGAGGCTCATTGCTCGTCCTTATCCATCCACCCTGGTTCGTCGAAGATGTATAAGGATTTGAAGGTTCATTTCTGGTGGAGCGGGATGAAGAAGGATGTAGCTGAGTACGTGGCTAGATGCTTGACCTGTCAGAAGGTTAAGTTTGAGCATAGGAGACCCGGAGGTTTAGTGCAGTTTATGCCTATTCCTTGTTGGAAGTTCGAGGACATTTCGATGGATTTCGTTGTCGGTCTCCCACCGACTAAGGGAGGACTGAACACGATTTGGGTCATTGTGGACCGTCTGATGAAGGTGGCAAAGTTTGTTGCTATGAAGGATACCTGGAACGTTCCGAAGTTAGCGGACTTGTTCCAAAAGGAGGTGATCCGACACCATGGTGTGCCAAAGACTATTGTTTCTGATAGGGACCCTCGATTTTTGTCCAGATTCTGGGGACAGGTTCAGGAAGCCTTGGGTACGAAGTTGAAGCTTAGTACGACATTCCATCCACAGACCGACGGTCAGAGTGAGAGGACCATCCAGACACTGGAGGACATGCTGAGAGCATGTGCCTTAGATTTTCAGGGGAGCTGGTTAGAGCGTCTACACTTGATAGAGTTCACCTACAACAACAGCTACCACTCCTTGATACAGATGCCACCATTTCAGGCACTTTATGGTAGACCGTGTAGGACTCCTTTATGCTGGGATGAGGCCAGCGAGACTACGCTTCTAGGACCAGAGTACCTAGAGCAGATTAAGGAGGATGTCCTACAGATTCGTAAGAATATGAGGGCAGCTCAGGACCGGCAGAAATCATATGCAGACACCAGAAGGAGGGACATTGAGTTCACTACCGACGATATGGTATTCCTTAGAGTGTCACCCATGAAAGGGATATTCCGGTTCGGGCAGAAGGGCAAGTTGAGCCCGAAGTATGTTGGACCTTATGCGATTAGGGAGCGAGTGGGCCCGTTAGCCTACAGACTGGATTTACCAGCAGAGCTCGGGAGGGTGCACGACGTCTTTCACGTTTCACAGTTGAAGAGGTATGTGCCCCATCCATCGCACGTTCTACAGCCAGAGACTTTAGAGTTGGACCCCGCTCTACGATATGAGGAAGTACCACTCCGCATTCTCGATACGAAGACGAGGCAGACTAGGAACAAGACCGTTAGCATGGTCAAGGTTCTCTGGTCGAACCATGAGGTGGAGGAGGCTACATGGGAGTTAGAGGACTCCATGAGAGCGAAGTACCCAGCACTCTTCGAGTAGTAGCTGTGATACTTATACGGGTTCGTGGTCAAACCCTTTTTAAGGGGGGTAGACACCACTTGGCTTGCGCACATGTTGTGCATTAGGTCTTGTTTCTGTGATGTGTTTTTGTTGGTATGCTGCGTCATACATGTTATTTGGATGATTGGATGTTGATACATTTTATGTATGTGCCTTAGTGCACCTGGTTGAATATATATATAGTACCGCTGGATACTTTTGGTTGATGAGTCAGATGTGCACCTTGTTTGGTGCTGTGATATGAATGAGTTTATACCATGAGTTTGATTATTTGATATATGCTGTAGGTATAGACTAGGTCTGAACCTAGTGGGAGTTACTCCCTAGCAATGGACTGTTTGGTTACTTAGTGGAACTTGATTCCTTAGGTGAACTGTAGAGGATTAAGGGCTTCGGGACGAAGCCTTTTTAAGGGGGGTAGACTGAAATACCCCTAACCTTTAAAACTTAATTAAATGATCTACTAATGATCTAAGATGGTTAATAAACATCTAAATATTATTGGGGAACAATCTAAAAGATCTCAACAAGGCAAAACACGCCTTAAGATCGGTAAAGCCAAAAATGTGCTTTAAAGCACCATAAAGATTGTATGACCTCAAATAGGATCCAAAGTGGATTCCTAAGTATTATAATGAAGTAAGGAACACAAAAAAACTATTATCAAAGAAGACTAAGCTCAGAAGCACCTTGCAACACAAAAATGTGCACTAAAACACCTTAAAGCACGTTTTTGTGAGATTGCCTTCTAAATTGGTTTTTAATGGGCTTAAAGGTTTTAATTACCTTTAAATATGATATTTATAACATTATATCATATTAGGAATTTAATTCCAGAAATTTACAAATTTACAAATTTAATATTAATATTAATAAAACCCCACAAGGGGGCCCGTTTGAGTCAATATTGACCAAGTTTGGTCAATGGTCAATTAATTGACCCATTTGACACCATGGCAGTCGGCAGGCAAGAGGAGGGGAGACAGCAAGACAGCACACCCACCATTATTTGACAATTAGCTACCTAACACCATTTACTTTTCAAAAACTTACCTTTTTCAATTATTTCAACTCTTTCCAATCACTCCCTTGTCCCTTGTCCGATTCCAGCCATCCCAGCCGAGCTCCTCTCCTTCCTAGAAGCTATCAAGCCTTGTTTTTGAGCATGGAAGGCAGATCTAACTCCTAAGCTCTTAAGGTAAGGTTTTAAGGTCATTTTTAGCTCTTTTTCTTCATCTCTTCACTACCTACACTTAGATTTCGTGGCTCATCAATTCCTATGGCTCATTCTCAGTGTTCTAAGGTTAGAACAACATCCAAACTCGGGTGAAGCAAGTATAGGGGCCAAGGTTACTCAAATTTGCATTTTAAGGTAAAAAAACATACCTTAAGCTTCTCTAATCTTCAAGCGGTTTTCTTCCTCTGATTTTTATGAGTTTATACACTCATAATCTTCATATTTACATCTTCATTCAGTTGGTTAGCCATTTGGAGCAAGGGTGACCGAGATCCAAAGGAAATACCCTCTTTTAAGGCATTTTGCCAAGGTAAAATCAATTACCATAGCAGCTTGTTGTTGTCTAGCTATTTCCTATTTTGATATGGTGAATTTAACACCATTAGGTGTGCTTGGTACAGGCCGAATTCACTTGGAACTTCCCTTGCATTTTTAAGGTGATTTTTGCCTTAAATCTTACATTAATTGTTCCTTATGGTTAAGCTCAAGCTTGGAGTATAACCATATCTTATTTTGGTGTATTAAACATGTCTAAATAGTGTGGTGAATTTACCTCTAAGCTGCCGAGCTCATACAAGGAGAGATCAAGGTATAAACACCTTAAACTTATGATTTTTATGATTTTTAAGCACATATTTAAATTGTGCCGAGAGTGGAGTTTAACATAAGGGTTATATTGACCTAAAAATGGAAAAAAATGACTAAGATAAATTAAGCTAGTCATTTAAGAGATTTAATTAACATAATGCTCAAATTATGACATTATGTGGAAAAATAATTAAATTGAAGTGAGGCCGTGAGTATATGCTATATTTTGAGACATTTAAAGTGTAATTTATTTTGCAAGTTCAAGGTTGTAATAAGGCCATGTCATTAGGCCATTTTAATTTAAGTTTATAAGCTTATTTAGTTAAATTTATGCTTATATAATTAAGTTTGGGGCCAAATCGTAATTACTGGAAAATTAGGAAGCCGTGGGCTTAATTTAGAAGAGTTTAGGGTTTTTAAATGAATTTAATAAAAATTATAACATTTTATAAAGTTTTGTGTCAAAATTGTAAAAATAGAAAAGTATAGGGTATCATTGGTGATTACCGAAAGTTTGGTCTCCATTTGGTATTAGAAGTCAAAGTTGACTATATAGGAGACTTTGACCAAGTTTGGAAAATTTAAGAAATTAAAATACTACCTTGTAATAAGATACTTATTAAATTGTAAAAGATTTATAAGCCTTGGGGTAGTTTTAGGATTTCCGAAAACTTAGGGGTACTAAATGGAGTTTAGTAAAGTCCTTAAGTTATTAGGAATTTTTAGAAGTTGATTTGGTTAAATTTGGAGTTTATATGAATTATATAGGTATAATATAAGATATTTCATAATATTGTTACAAATGGGTAACATATGTGGTAAAACCGAGATTTAGAGAAAGTATAAGGTTAGTAATGATGTTTATAACCTTTTGGTATAGTTTGGTAATATTTGGAGTTATATATAAGGTTTTATCAAGATATATGTATATATATAGTTTTGATGATATTAGGAAACTATATGTTATAAAGAGGGGAATTTGGTGAATATAGAAAGTTAAGTGGTGGAAAAATAATTAGAATAGACCTAGGGGGTCTGTTCGGTTATTTTTTTTTAAAAAAAACATAGGTTATAATTATATTAAGGCTTAAGGATTATAATATAAGGTATATGTTAGAAATGAAACAATGAAATATAAGTTGGGATTGATTTGTGATTTATAGAAGTTTAGTGGTTTATATTAAAAGCCGAAAATATAAGGGTTGTTTGGTATTTTAAAACAATTTACAACTATATGTTATACTCCCTCCTATTTTAATTATAAGTCGTTTTAGACTTTTTCACAATATTTAAGAAAGAGTTTAAAAAGACTTGTATACCCTTACTTTTTGTATTGGAAGAATAAAAAAGTAAGTATACTTTATTGGTAAGATAAAAAGTAGAGTGCAATGACAATAATAATTAAAAAAGTATAAAGGGTAAAAGTAGAAAGATAGATACAAAAAGTCTAAAATGACTTATAATTTGAACATAATGCTAAAGCCTAAAACGACTTATATTTAGAATAGGAGGGAGTAATTGTTTTAATGACATAAATGTCATAATATATGTTATATAACTATAATGTAACATTATATTAATTATGTGGTGGATTTTGTAAATATTTAAGAACATAAGTGCTGTTCGGAAATATTAACATTTTTAAATGGAATTTATATATGGTTTTGATGTTATAAGAATTATAACATCTATAATATAAGAGGTATTCATTAAAGAGAATGAATATATATTATAAGATTTACCATATAGGAAATAGTTCCACAAATACATACACATAAATAAATATATGTTATGTTGGAAAAATATAATATGGTTTAATGACCATATATTTTCATAATTAAAATGACATATGATAAAGGGAAAAGAACTACAAACATTGGATATGGAATTCTAATGTTAGGAGAGTACATGTGATAATAAGGATTCATATAATTGGAAGTATTGTTTACATATGAATTATACCACATTGAATTTGGAAAAAAAGAGAGACAAACCTTAGAAAATAAATACTAGGGTGAGATGCATAGTGCATGACAAAGAATCACACATGCAATAATGAAACAAACTATACGACATACAAGGGAATGTTAAGTCACATGCGATAACAAGTTCAACGATAACTATATTAATATACAAGACAAGACTACGCATGTAATATAACACTTTTCCAATCTCGAGTTAAGCCGAAAACCCGACAAACATTGACAGTTAATAACGAGGGATTAACCGGGAGGTATTAGTGACGGTACGGGGTACCGTAGAGTTGTGTTGTTATACGGGATGCTAATCAGTAGCATTATGTATTGTTTAGATTGTTAGGGACGACACACGGAGCATAGGATCTTGCCGATTCATACTCCACCGTAATACTCATCAGGGTGAACTGTATGTTGTTATGTGTCTCTGATTGTCTCTGAGGGCTTCCTCAGTTCAGACTTCTGTGTGATCTGTGATAAGATTGTTTGTCTGAATGTGTTAATTAATATGCATGAATTGTATATTTATAGCTGCTTATTATTTACTGTTGTTGAGTTAACAGTATTGGTTCGTATATATGGACCTATATATATAAAACGAACTAGCGGCTATGGTGCTATCTTGTATGAAATATAAGGAATGTCAGAAAAACGTTGTAGCACTAGGATAATAAGATGTACATATTATCCGAGACTTTTATACGGAGCATTGGCCTTTCTAAACGCCGCTCTCGTATCTAACACTGGATCCCGAGTTTACAGACTCCGGATTGGACTAACGACCTTAGTCTGCTGTGTTAGAAAATTTGGTAATGCGATGCGATGGTATAATTAATTAATGGAAAGATAGTAAAGCCAGGAGGATGTGGCTCTTGGTGCGTGTTGTGATCACAAAAACGATACCAGGATGTCCGTGTACGGTCCGTAAGTATCAAGAAAATTTCCCGTGAGCTAGAATGGCTCGTTGGTCGGAGACTCTACCGTTGGAGTGGCTACTGCCGTGGGTGACCCGCCATAATTTATGGGTAATTAGAGACATGTCGTTTTTTAACGAGACACAGTCACTAGGTACAACTGAACAATTAATACAATTGAGACTTATACATTGGCGAACGATATTGGTTTCTATACCATGGACGAGAATTAATACTTGTTTATTATCCTTGTTGTTTCGCTTTGTTGTTCACTGGTTATACTTGTGGTTATACTATGTGTGTTGTTGGTTGTGTTTATTGTATGGATATTACTGTTAATTATTTTACAGTTTAAATATTAAAACGGCATTGCATGTAACGAACCTCATGCTCTCGACCAAATAATTGAGGGGTTTGAGGGGGCATGACAGGGCATGTGATAACATACTCAGCAGGGGCTGATTCCATACCACAAACCATCTTTATTGCAGGAGACTAGCTGGTGGGTCGACGCGGGGCGCGACTATTGTGTTTACTGTTGGATAGACTTGGTACGGTGTGATACTAAGGTTATTTTGGACTCGGTTTGTTTAACCGAGGTGTATTTGGATTAGATGCTCACGGTCTGTAATAATTGGTTGATGTTAGATTCGTTTTAAATTGTTTAAGTACTGCTATCTATCTCTTGTGGTCACTGCGGGAATACGTTTCGCAAGTTGATTATCAGGTAATTCGTTATTGAAATACCCCAAACCTAGTTGTGTTGTCTAAACATTTAAATATGGTATATTAAGACTAAAAAGAGTCTTAGAAGCATTAGTAAGCAATTTAAACCATAGAAAACACAAAATGTGCTTTAAGGTCAATAAAGAGCCAAAATGTGCTCTAAGCTTGGGATAAGCTTGGTTAAGACCTAATGAACTCACCAAGACCTTATTTATATACTAATGAACATATTAAACCAATTAGCAAAGAAAACCAAGCTTGAAAACAAGTTAAAACACAAAATGTGCTTTAAGGAGTCTTAAAGCACATTTTTGAAAAATTGTCTTGTAAATGAGTTTTGAATGGCTAAATGTCCATCATTACTCTTTAATTAACATGTGTATTATATAGTATCACATTTGGAAGTCTATATCAATGGGAAATCAAAAATTTCACTTCTATGTGCCTTGTTTTTATGAATAGTGACTTTAATAAGCTAGTTTGTAACATATGTTTATTGTAAGGGGACTTGATTAATAAAGACTAAATACCCCTAAGTACTATTGGGGGCCGTTTTTAAGGTGTGGTGACTCACCACCCATGTTAACATGTTAAGTAAATAAAGATGACTACTTAGTTACTATTTACTTTATTAAGTACAAATATCTTCTAAAAGCAAGACTTATCTCATTCTCTCTTTCCTTATTTCATTTCCCACCGTCTCCAACACTTCACCTTCTCCATTCTTGCTCTCTCTCTCACGGTAATACACCACCACCATCAAAACTCCATCTTGGATCTCTTGTAATTCCTAGCTCACTTAACCAAATCAAAAACAAACACCACCATTCTCTTAGTCTCATCAAGCTCTTCATTCCTATCTTCTCAAAACTTCAAGACCACCATTTCGGTGCCATGGAGTTCCACCATTGAAGGAGCTTGAGCTTATATTTCTACATATTGTCTCCTTTGCTTCTAGGTAAGGAATCTCAAATAAAAACTTCATTTCCTCCATGTTTTGTTGTTGACCGAAAATGCCCATTGAAGGTGCTCTTTATATGGCTTTGTTCTAGCTTCATTCCAACCTTTCATGGACTAGGTGGAGTCCTCTCTTGATAGATATTCAAACTCTCTTCAAATACCAAGGTAAAACAACTATCTTAATGCTTTTGAAATAATGTGAAACTAGGGTTTACAATGAGATGAAGCTTAAAGCTTGTATACTCATTATATCATTTTTATAATGTTTAGAAGTTGACAAGCAACTTAAAGCCTTGCCAATTTAGTCAAGGAAACGAGAAAGAAGTTTGTGAGGAAAAGAGGTAAATATGCTAACCTAATGTGGTTTAAAGTCTTAGGAGAAAAGAGCTTGTATAGCTTATGGAAATGATTTAAGGAGCCAATGGTTAATGACTTAGTAAAATGTTCTCAAGGGCTTAGTAAAAGGCATATGTCTTGTTGGGTGTATTTACAGGTCAAAGGCAAATATATTGTGGAAATTCAGTGTTTATGATTTATGCATCTTAAGGGCCTAAGAGCCATGTTGTTTAAGGGCCTAAGTGCCATGCAATTTAAATTATGCACTATATTGTGATGTAGTGCTAAATGTGTGAAGTTTGTGTATAAAAGTGTGTTTGATGGATTTTAGTGTTCATGGTTGTTTGATGGTGAAGACAATGTGTCTTGGTTTAGTAATGTTCTAGAAGAGGTCATGTCAAAATTTAGGTAATAAACAAGAAGTTTTGAGGGTTTAAAAAGAGTTTGATAAGTTAAGAAATATTTAGAATGGTTAAGTGCTTTCCTAGTGAGAGAAACATGCATTAAGGTGTTTAAGGATGTAAAAGGGCTTAGGTGATGTTCTAGAGGATTTAGAATGCAAAGAATGCTTTGGGACATTTCGAGATTCTTGATGAGATTGTATTTAGGACTTGTGTATTGTTGGTGAAAAAGGGATGAAGTTGATTGTTACATGAGAAGCTATAAACTTGTAAAGATGTTTAAGGAATTGTTTAGGAAGAAAAGATGTTTGGGAGATGATGTAGTAGTGGTGAGGAAACATTGTTGATATAGTGGTTATCATAGGTATGAAACACCACTTAGAGAACCAAGGAGAAAATAACATAAGTGTTAGGAATTTCGGTATGAAATGTAAGTGTTTAAGGTGATAGATAATGAGTTTCATGGATGTTGTATGAGGATATAAGTGTACCAAATGATGTTAGAAACATTAGGAGGCCTTAGGAGAAGTTTGGAGTTAAATGGACAATGGAAAATAAGGGTCTGGAGCAGACCGACCTTGCGACCGAACTTGCCAAGGTCGGTCGAGCCCAGTTTACCCTGCGAGAATTGGTTTCTGGAATGGACCGACCTAGGGGACCGGATTGAAGGTCGGTCGGGCTTGTATTTTGTGTACGAATTAAGTTTCTGGAATCACCGAACATGGGGACCGGACTTGGCAAGTTCGTCGGGCCTGAATTTTCAAAGGGAAGAAACTCTCGGAATGGACCGAACATGCGACCGAAACTACAAGGTCGGTCAGAGTAGAAAATTTTGACGGTAATATGTTCTGGAATGGACCGACCTTGTGTAAGGTCGGTCGGGTAAGGTCGGTCGGACCTAAACTTGTAAAAAAAAAACAAACAAGAATGGCGTAAGTAATAAACCCTAGGAGTATAATGTAGGTGATCAAGTATAAGTTAAGACATTAAAAATGTCATAATCATGTTAAACATTTAGTAAATTTGAGGTTAAATAAATTAATTAACCGACGTATTAATCAGTATAGAGTGACCTACGGTGGAAACAAATCGAAGCAAGGACCAAGGTATGGTTTTCTTGCAGTCTGTTGCTACCGGTTACATCAGCTTGTGTGTTGTTTGTTTTTCTGTGTGTTAATGACTTTGTAAGACTAAAACCATGTAAAGAGTTTATAGTTGTTAAATATTATTATGTTGTTAAGTAGACTCTCTCTTCCCTTGTATGTGTCTAACATGACGTGACCTGTTATTGTGAATTGTTTACTGAGTTCAATGTTGAACTACTAACAAGTGCTAACGGGGGAAGTGAGGAGTCGGTCTGTTCCGGCCACGCGTGAGTATGGGAGTCGATGTCATAACCGGTTCGATTATCTTGTATGTTATGGTTATTTTCCAATTTGGTTTCCAACCTTCCCTTTAGCTTAACAAGGCTATTTTACTGACTCACGTCGGGCCACAGGGGCATACTATGTGTGTTTCGGTGTGCTTGGATCACTATATCCGAGCACCTTGTGTTAAGTTATCGTTCAATCTAACAGGACGGTAACAAGTTATGTAACGAGCTTAGCATGAGCATGGCAACATTCTCTAGGCTCTCCATGGGAATAATTGTATTGGTTACTTCCTAAATGGAATGTTCTTGTGTGTTATGTGTGATGTTGTGTACAATACCTATGTTATGATAATTGTATGTGTGTGTGTTTTAAAAGAATGCCATGTCATCATGACAATTAGTTGCGCGTATCCCGGTAGCCGATGGGTGCTCGTTAACCATACCAGCCAAGGGTTGCTGACCCCCTCGGGGGCTCCATATTTCTTTTACTGCAGGATGAGGATCGAGAAGAGCGGAATGGCTTTAGATTCTAGGATGCAGGTTACTTTTGATACTTTTGGATGTTGGGCCCGGGATGCGCCTGTGCTCCCGTGGCGTTATATATTTTGGTTGTGAACAGTTTACAGTGACAGTATACAGTGAAGGATGTAAGTAAACACTCTGTATTATGTTAATGTATATGTGGTCATTAGTTCTATGCTCGGGAGTCTGATCATCAGACCGATACACTTGTATTTATTCAGCCTTGTTAACCACGTGGGTGGTTGACGGCGTTGTAGCACCAATCGTTTAGTTATCGTTTAGTTGTTTAAATTCCGCTGCGATCTCAAGTAATGCATGTGCGTAGTAGGGGTGTTACAAAAAGTGGTATCAGAGCGAAGTATCGCTCTGATGACTAGAATACCGAGCTTAGGAATATACCGAGTTAGGAAACCTAACTACAGTTACCTAAGTGGACAGATATGGAAAGGTTAACCACTAACTAAGTGTGGGAATACCTAATGGTCGGGAAAAGCGTTACAACCGTTGGACCGATAAGTGTGCAAGCATATTGCTAATGAATGTTCATGTGAATTCAGATGTCAGGTCGACCGAGAGGTAGAGGCCGTGGGCACGGCAATGGAGATACGGGTGACCAGGGCGAGAATACTACGACTCAGGTTATGGCTGAGGCAGTAGCAGCCGTCGTAGCCCAGATGGTACCCCAATTGGTAGCTGCGATGCAGCAGGGGCAACAGCCCGGAGTTCAACCACCACCGCCACCGCCACGAGAGACCAACTGGGTCAAGGCGTTGGCTGATCTGAGGCCACCATCATTCAGTGGGGAGACCGACCCTCGTAAGCTGGTCTCCGAGATGGAGACTGCCTTCGAGACCTTGGCGGTGCCTGAGGAGGTCAAGGTTCGACTTGCCGCATACTACTTGAAGGGTTCGGCACAGAGCTGGTGGAAGCTAGTACGGGAGGGCAGAGTGGCTGACCCGACCTTTCAGTGGAGGGAGTACAGGCTCTGCTGCGAGCCAAGTACTACCCGATACACGTGCAAGAGGCCAAGCGCCTGGAGCTGGACAATCTGAGGCAAGGGGATAATATGACGGTAGATGAATACTACTCAGCCTTCATCGGACTTATCCACCTGCTACCGGATCTGGGTTACTCAAACCGGATTCTTGTGAACCATTTCTATAACGGACTAAGCTACCGCCTACGCTATGGCATGGGGCCAACAGGATAAACTACTTTGCAGGTAATGGGACTACAGTGTGATGTGAATAAGTATGTACAATGTGTTAATGTGATGTGAATTTGTTGGCGGGGCATAACTGACACCCTAAATATAGGAGTGCTACCATGCCGCTGCAATTGTGGAGATCACCGTCCGTCTGAGGGACGAGGAGAGTGCGCTCAAGCGCAAGGCCATGAACGAGGGCCAGGGCACGCAAGGGCAATGGGGAGGGAAGAAGAAGAAGTCATACCCCCAGTCCCAGAAAGGACAGCAACAGGGTGGCAAGGGCCTGACCCAGACCACCACTACTGAGGAGCCTCTGCAGCTCACCTATGCGTATGCGGCCAAGCCCTTACATTCTTACCCACCCAAGGGTAATTAACAAATTTCAATACCGAAATCTAGTGTGTGTTATTAACTTGTGAAGTATGTACAGAGTGTATGATGTGTTAGCAGCTAGCACGGGCTCTGGACAGGAGCGCCACTATTACTGCAAGTGGTGTAACGGAGACCATCCCGGCAAGGACTGCAAGGGTAATGATGTGCAGTGCCGATACTGCAAGAAGATGGGGCACCGCGACTATGAGTGCTGGCAGAACCCGAACAGTAGAAGCTACAGGCCCAAGGGGCAATGGAAGGGTAAGGCCACTACGACCACCGATGGCCCCAAGACGGCGAATCAGCCACCCCCAGATCAGAGGTACATAGATTCCCAGAAGGGGAAGGGCCCTGAATGTGGTGGACCGGTCTGAGGCGCCAGGGCCCTCTTCTAGACCAGGTACCGCCTAAACTGTTGAGTGAAATAAGTGATTGCATACCGCGTTCATGCATGTGTGTAGTGAGTTTAAGTAAACAACCATGTGAGTAAACAATTAAAGTATAGTGTGAAAGTCACCTAATTAGATAAACTCTAAACTTAAAGGAACCTTCAATATATGTTATCCAATCCCACCCACACCAAACCCTGAGGAAACTACCATCGGCATCACCGACTTTCCAATGGAGCAATGTCAGGTCATCCAACCAGGTATGGTACTCTTAAATGGATACCTGACACGGAACACAAATCCACATCATCAGACGATGCAATGAACTTGGAGCAAACACCTGGATTTTCTACACACCCGAATACCCGAGCGGATCAAGAATGAAATTGAAGATGATGTGCATGGGTAAGGACTGGAACCCTTACACCAAGACATATCAAGAAGTGCGAGCTGAAGATGGAGCAACTGTACCAAGTATACCTGAGGAATTCCTGGCAGTCGTTAACCACGCCGGGAATTGCTCAACAAGTTGAAGGGATTCAATTCCAAGTGTTAAAGCAGATCTGTGTATTGTGAACTTCTACCAGAAAGGTGGACGGTTAGGGTTACACCAGATAAGGACGAGTCACCCGAGTCTCTAAGTAAGGGAGTACCCGTGGTGTCTTGGTCCATTGGTGATACCGCAGTGTTTGTGTATGGCGAGCAGAAGCGTTCTGATCTCGCAAAGAAGCTAGTGTTGAAATCAGGAGATGTGTTAATCATGGGTGGGCAGTCAAGGATGCTATACCATGGCATCAGGAAGATCAAACTGAATACCGCACCGTCGGCAGTGATCAATGCCACACACATGAAACCCAGACGTTTGAATTTGACCTTCAGACAGTTTTAAGCTTTGTATAATTATGTGATGTGTTGAACCAGTGTATGTTAAGGATGTTGTAAGTGTTAATTGTGGCGACAGTATAAGCCAACGAATGTTGTAAAAAGAGTGTGTTAATGAATAAAGTGGAGTTGTTTGAAATATATCAACCGTGTAGTTACCCAATACTTATTAGTTTGCCAATGAATTAGGCTGTGCACTCAGAACGGGAGGTATACTGAGTGTCTGCAATGAGGCAGAAGCCGGCAGGAGCGGCACAATCCTCACCGGTACCTTTCCAGTCAATGGCGTGGACGCTTCGATCTTGTTCGACTCCGGAGCCTCACATACTTTTATTTCGCTATCTTTTGCGAAGAGGCTGGGGTTAGACGGTGATGAGATGCTAGACTTCCTAGTCACTCTCCCGTCGAAAGAGTGGATCAGGTGTACCCGCTACCACCGAGATGTTGTTGTGAGAATCAGAGGTGAAGAGTTTCCGATCGACTTGATAGAGTTCGACGGACTTGGTTTGATGTGATTGTCGGGATGAGCTGGTTGGAGCGGTACAAGGGCAGAATCCTGTGTGCCGAGCATCGACTGCTTCTTCGGAGTCCATCTGGAGTTACCATATCTTACCGCCAGAGGCCCAGGGAGCCTTCGACTTAGATCATCACCACCATGGCTATGTATCGTGAATTACGACGAGGGAGTGATGTATACCTCTGCTATGTCCAGGACATAGAGAGAGACCCAGAGTTTAGTCCTGATGTGCCGGTAGTGTCGGAGTTTCCTGATGTATTTCCTAAGGAACTGCCGGGCATGCCGCCAGCACGGGAAGTGGAGTTTGAGATTGATTTGGTTCCGGGCACCGGACCAATTGCGAAGGCTCCCTATCGTATGGCTCCAGCAGAGATGACTGAGCTCAAGGAGCAGCTGAGAGACCTACTCGACAAGGGGTTCATCCGCCCTAGCGTTTCACCATGGGGAGCGCCGGTCCTCTTCGTGAAGAAGAAGGACGGTAGCCTCCGCCTATGTATTGACTATCGAGAGCTGAATGCAGTTACGGTGAAGAACCGTAACCCTTTGCCACGCATCGACGACTTATTTGATCAGTTGAGGGGAGCCTCAGTATTCTCCAAGATAGATCTACGATCCGGATACCATCAGATTGCCATCCGTGACAGTGATATTGAGAAGACAGCATTCAGAACTAGGTATGGGCATTATGAGTTTACGGTTATGCCGTTTGGTTTATCCAATGCACCAGCAAAGTTCATGGACTTAATGAACCGCTTGTTCCAAGATCAGTTAGACAAGTCAGTGGTAGTCTTCATCGACGATATACTTGTGTACTTGAAATCGAGAGGTGAGCATGAAAGCCACCTGAGAAGTGTGTTGCAAACATTGAGAAAGAATCAGTTGTATGCGAAATTTTCAAAGTGTGAGTTTTGGTTGAAGCAAGTATCCTTTCTTGGTCATGTGATTTCTAAGGCCGGGATCGCTGTTGATCCGGCAAAGATTGATGCAGTGCGCACCTGGCCTAGGCCGAAGATAGTTACCGATATCAGGAGCTTCCTCGGTCTGGCAGGATATTATAGGAGGTTTGTGAAGAACTTCTCCAGTGTCTCGAAGCCGATGACTTCCTTGATGAAAAAGGATGCACCATTCGAGTGGACAGTCGACTGTGAGAGTTCTTTCCAGAGTCTCAAGGATGCTCTAACATCTGCACCAGTCCTGACTTTACCAGACGGTCCAGATGGGTTTGAGGTCTATTGCGACGCATCAGGCAGAGGTATGGGTTGTGTGTTGATGCAACACGGGAAGGTCGTAGCATACGCCTCCCGACAGCTGAAGAAGCATGAAGAGAACTACCCTACCCACGATTTAGAATTGGGTACCATTGTCTTCGCATTGAAGATATGGCGACATCACTTGTATGGGGTAAGTGTGACGATTTATTCTGACCATAAGAGTTTAAAGTACTTGTTCACTCAGAAGGAGTTGAACATGAGACAAAGAAGGTGGGTTGAATTTCTAAACGACTACGACATTAATCTGCAATATAAGGAGGGTAAGGCAAATGTGGTAGCTGACGCACTGAGTCGCCAAGCACACTCTCTCCATTCGCTAGTCTCTCATTCTAGCTTGGTTGAAGAGGTGCGGAGTGCTCAGATGATGGATCAGTACATGATGGAGATTAGACAGAAGCTTATTGATGGCACATTCGAGGGTCAGAAGTACGACTTCAGACTCCACGATGATGACCTGATTAGGCTCAATGGCCGATTGTGTATACCGAGGAGTAGCGCTGAGTTGAAGGAGCGCATATTGAGTGAATCCCATTGTTCTACTACTTCGATTCACCCCGGAGCTTCAAAGATGTATAAGGGTATGAAAAGATATTTTTGGTGGACTGGAATGAAAAAGGAAGTGAATGACTATGTGTTGAGGTGTCTCACTTGTCAGAAGGTCAAGTTTGAGCACCGACGGCCTGGTGGTATGGTACAGCCAATGCCAGTGCCTGAGTGGAAGTTCCATGATATTTCTATGGACTTCGTAGTAGGGCTTCCACCTGCAAGGGGAGGTCTGAATATGATTTGGGTTATTGTTGACCGACTGACCAAGGTGGCCCGATTCATTCTGATGAAGGACACCTGGAAAGTGGCAAAACTAGCAGAGCTCTTTGATAGAGAGATCGTTCGGCACCATGGGGTACCGAAAACAATTGTATCTGATAGAGATACCAGATTCTTATCGAGGTATTGGAAGTCTACACGAGAAGCATTGGGTACCGAACTGAAATTGAGTACAGCGTTTCACCCATAGACCGATTGTCAGAGTGAGCGCACCATCCAGACACTTGAGGATATGTTACGTGCATGTGCACTTGACTTTCAGACCAGCTAGATTGACAAGTTACATCTGATCGAGTTTAGCTACAACAACAGTTACCATGCTTCGATCAAGATGTCTCCCTTCCAGGCCTTGTACGGTAGACCATGCCACACGCCATTATGCTGGGATGAGTCGAGTGAGACGGTCATTATAGGACCAGAGTATCTGGAGCAAGTTCAGGCAGAAGTTCGCCAGATCCGGGCTAACATGAAGGCAGCTCAGGATAGACAGAAGTCGTACGCAGATGTGCACAGACGTGACCTGGAGTTCGCCATGGGCGATCAGGTATTTCTGAGAGTATACCCCATGAAGGGAGTGTTTCGTTTTGGCCAAAAAGGTAAGTTGAGCCCAAAATATGTGAGGCCTTATGTTGTGACGGAGCGGATCGGCCCGGTAGCTTACATACTTGATTTACCTGCCGAGATGGGCAAGGTACATGATGTATTTCATGTGTCCCAGTTGAAGAAATATATGTCTCATCCGTCTCATGTACTTCAGCCTGAAAGGCTAACCTTAGAGCCGACCATGCGATCAGTGGAGACTCCGGTACGCATTCTGGATACTAAGACTCGAGACACTCGCCATAAGTCTGTGAGACTGGTGAAGGTTCTCTGGTCTAACCAGGACGTTGAGGAGGCCACTTGGGAGCTGGAAGATAAGATGAAGGCGAAGTACCCGTCATTGTTTACTTCTTAGCGTTTGCATGTATAGGGTACGGGGCGTACCCCTATTTAAGGGGGTAGAGCCGTTTCGGTTATGTGTGTACGACATGTATTTGGATACATTGTCTGTGTTGTGTTGTCATGTTGTTACCTTGTTATATTACAGACCGCTGAGTCTGAATGATGTTGTGTTGTTATGTTGTATGGACCTTGTGTCCGATGTTATGTAAGGATGTTGTTAATGTTGTTATGGAAGTGTTGTTGATATGTGTTCCCGTGTTCTAATATTTATGATATGTGGAAGTATGAACTTTGGGGACAAAGTTCTTTTAAGGGGGGTAGATTGAAATACCCCAAACCTAGTTGTGTTTTTTAAACATTTAAATATGGTATATTAAGACTAAAAAGAGTCTTAGAAGCATTAGTAAGCAATTTAAACCATAGAAAACACAAAATGTGCTTTAAGGTCAATAAAGAGCCAAAATGTGCTCTAAGCTTGGGATAAGCTTGGTTAAGACCTAATGAACTCACCAAGACCTTATTTATATACTAATGAACATATTAAACCAATTAGCAAAGAAAACCAAGCTTGAAAACAGTTAAACACAAAATGTGCTTTAAGGAGTCTTAAAGCACATTTTTGAAAAATTGTCTTGTAAATGAGTTTTGAATGGCTAAATTTCCATCATTACTCTTTCATTAACATGTTTACTATATAGTATCACATTTGGAAGTCTATATCAATGGGAAATCAAAAATTTCACTTCTATGTGCCTTGATTTTATGAATAGTGACTTTAATAAGCTAGTTTGTAACATATGTTATTATAAGTGGGACAATTGATTAATAAAGACTAAAATACCCCTAAGTACTATTGGGGGCCGGTTTTTAAGGTGTGGTGACTCACCACCCTTGTTAACATGTTAAGTAAATAAAAGATGACTACTTAGTTACTATTTACTTTATTAAGTACAAATATCTTCTAAAAGCAAGACTTATCTCATTCTCTCTTTCCTTATTTCATTTCCCACCGTCTCCAACACTTCACCTTCTCCATTCTTGCTCTCTCTCTCACGGTAATACACCACCACCATCAAAACTCCATCTTGGATGTCTTGTAATTCCTAGCTCACTTAACCAAATCAAAAACAAACACCACCATTCTCTTAGTCTCATCAAGCTCTTCATTCCTATCTTCTCAAAACTTCAAGACCACCATTTCGGTGCCATGGAGTTCCACCATTGAAGGAGCTTGAGCTTATATTTCTACATATTGTTGATCTCCTTTGCTTCTAGGTAAGGAATCTCAAATAAAAACTTCATTTCCTCCATGTTTTGTTGTTGACCGAAAATGCCCATTGAAGGTGCTCTTTATATGGCTTTGTTCTAGCTTCATTCCAACCTTTCATGGACTAGGTGGAGTCCTCTCTTGATAGATATTCAAACTCTCTTCAAATACCAAGGTAAAACAACTATCTTAATGCTTTTGAAATAATGTGAAACTAGGGTTTACAATGAGATGAAGCTTAAAGCTTGTATACTCATTATATCATTTTTATAATGTTTAGAAGTTGACAAGCAACTAAAAGCCTTGCCAATTTAGTCAAGGAAACAAGAAAGAAGTTTGTGAGGAAAAGAGGTAAATATGCTAACCTAATGTGGTTTAAAGTCTTAGGAGAAAAGAGCTTGTATTGCTTATGGAAATGATTTAAGGAGCCAATGGTGAATGACTTAGTAAAATGTTCTCAAGGGCTTAGTAAAAGGCATATGTATTGTTGGGTGTATTTGCAGGTCAAAGGCAAATATATTGTGGAAATTCAGTGTTTATGATTTATGCATCTGAAGGGCCTAAGAGCCATGTTGTTTAAGGGCCTAAGTGCCATGCAATTTAAATTATGCACTATATTGTGATGTAGTGCTAAATGTGTGAAGTTTGTGTATAAAAGTGTGTTTGATGGATTTTAGTGTTCATGGTTGTTTGATGGTGAAGACAATGTGTCTTGGTTTAGTAATGTTCTAGAAGAGGTCATGTCAAAATTTAGGTAATAAACAAGAAGTTTTGAGGGTTTAAAAAGAGTTTGATAAGTTAAGAAATATTTAGAATGGTTAAGTGGTTTCCTAGTGAGAGAAACAAGCATTAAGGTGTTTAAGGATGTAAAAAGGGCTTAGGTGATGTAACACCCCAACTCAATCCAATTGTGGTCTCGCAACTTAACAGCATATATATATACATGTCACAGCGGAATTCTTTACAATCCTGGACCTTGCCACGGTCTGACTACAGAATATACCGAACATTAGTACAACAATCTTAACCATTACATATCCTTCTTACAACCCCTCCATCCTACATCTTACTAATTCAAATTGCCATACGAGTGTACATGCACAACTCGTAGGCCACACTTAACCCGTAACACTTGTACCCCTTCTTACTCTCGCGACAGCCGCTTCCTGATGTACCTGTGTAGTAAAAACAGCCCCCAAAGGGGGTCAGCACGAATGCTGGTACGATCCCCTCATGGCCCCCAAGCTAACGTGGCTACGACGACTAATTGTCGATAGCATGGAGGTTGATTAGATGCACAACATAATAGAAAGTGCAGTAAACAACAACTCAGATATGAACAATCAAGTTCACACACAATGAACGACTTAAATGCGTTCCCATAATTAGAGAGTTAATTATTTAACTCCTTAAGTAATGTTCCCTCTTAATCTTAGTCCATCCTTATCTCACCTCAATCTTAGTCTTATCTTAATCTTAGAAACAACCATCCTTTAATAAGGAGTGGATGTAGCTTACCTTAATCTTAATAATACAAATCATCCTTTAAAAAGGAATGGTTGCAACTTATCTTAACCTTACCTTAATCTTAATCTTACTTATCTCAGTATAAAACCGTTCCTGGAGGGGAATGGTTGTATCCTAAGTCCAAACCTGGGATTTAGGTGATCCCACCGCACCATCTTAATGCCACCTACCTGGACGGGAGTCCAGCGTAGCTGAGCCGGCAACCGGCCCTAGGCTACAAGTCCGAAGACAAGTCCTTAATCAGAGGTCGAATCTGCTATAGATAACGACCCCCTTTCCTTAGCATGCATGACCGGAGATCGGTCCTGGGTTTCCTCACTCAAGTTCCAGTTAGTAGTAATCCCAAGACCCTGTTTGTTGGTTAACCTCTTTCGGTTCATATCGTCCCTCATTATGGGGCGTTCCTTAGTCTCACTCAATTCCTTACTAAACATTGGTTAGTAAGTTCTCACGGTATGTTGTGTTAGTTTTCAAACATCACACAACAATACAATAGATATAATATATTCCGGTTGCATGCTTTATCTTGTTTAGTGAGCACACAAAAACAAATAGCACACAAGCCGAGGGACACCTCGTTAGCAAGCAGGTCACAAGAGAACTGTACCGTTCACCGTTGGTTGTTCGGTTGCTTACTCTCTTCCGGAGTCCAAATTCCCAAGTCCTAAAACATTCATTCAGTTTTAGGTTGTTAATCACTTAACTTAATTCAACTTACTTAAATTACTTACCTTACTTAACTTACTTACCTTACTTAACTCTTAATGATCCCAACCTAACACTTCTTAAGTCTTACAACCTAATCTTACAAACTTAATCTTAAGTGAATCGCTTCTCCTCATCACTTATACTTATTCATCCACTTAATTATCATTGTTACCCACCAAACATGTCTTAAACAACCTTATAACATCAATACCTAATTATCCTCATCATTTCCCATCCTTAAACAAGGTTTTTGGCCAAAACAGTGGCATGTCCGAACTTGTGTCCGGACTTCCCAAGTTCGGACGCAAGTCAAGACTCAAAACTGAAAACAGACGCATGTCCGAACATGTGTCCGGACTTCGGAAGTTCGGACATGGGTCGAGGAAAATCCTAAGTAGAAGCAGGCACGTCCGAACTTGTGTCCGGACTTCCCAAGGTCGGACACAAGTCGAGACTCTGAAAATTTTCACGCAACAGGGCCTGTCCGAACGTCCATGTCCGGACGGATGTTCGGACAAGGCAAAACACTCATTTTCTAAGCCTTCAAACACTTAACCAATATTCACCAAACTTCTCCTAAACCCTCATAATGTCATCTAACATCATTTAGGCACTAAACTCACCTTATAACTTCCACCAAACTCTCCAAAACAACTTCCAAAGATCTTCTCAAACATTTCCTAAATTCTTACAAACATTCCTAACACTTGCCATATGCTTCCTTACATTTCCAACTTGTACATTTTGTCTAAAACTTCAACTAACCAAAGTGTTTCTTTTCTACCCATATAACTCCTCCTTAACATCATTGCTTGTTAAACCTTCCAAGGTTATCTTGCATGTCCATGCACAATTTCTCTTCTTTTCACTTGTTACTCATCACTCTTAAACTCTTAAGCTTGCTTATACATTTCTTTCCATTATCTTAATACCTTGACATTGTTCTTCATTTACCTTAACCATGCAACACCCTCCTTAGACATTTCCACTTCTCTTATGCAACTTACTCACCATTCTCATGATCATACCCTCTTATACGTTTCTAGTCATTTTCGTTGACGACTTACAATATCCTCCTACCATTTTCACTTCCATCACCCAAGTCCACACATTACCATTCAAAAACCTTACTAGTCCACCACTAACATCACCACCTCTTACACAAACTTCTCGAACTCTCATTGTTCTTCTCTTAGTTCATACCTAAATACCTTAAAGCATTATACACCTTTCCTCCAGATTTGCACAAGTCTTATCATTCCTCATACCGTGTCTTTGGTGTGTTCAATGCACCCATCTAAACTCTAATTTCCTCATAGACCATTCTAGGTCATTCTAAACCTCAAGAACTCCTTAGTTAACTCATTTCCACTCAAATTCCTTTGTATGACTCCTAGTAAATCCTAGGTCATATTAGTTCTCCACCATCACCTAAACACTTATTTTCTACTCAAATTTCGCCATAGCTCCTCTAGTATATTATCATGCCCAAAACACATTATTTTTCCTCATTCAACCATCTCACACACATCAAGTTCTTCTCAATATCTCATCACCCAAACCAATTCATTCACAACAAACTCAATATATTGCAATAATCTTAAATTGCATAGCACTAAGGCTCTTAAATGACATGGCTCTTAGGCCCTTAAATGACTTAAACTTAAACACTGAATTTCCCACATATAAAAGCTTTCAACCTGTAAATACACCCATCAATCTCATAGTAGTTATAATGTTCTTAAAACTCATCTTAAACTTATTTTACTAACTCATTTCCTTTGGCTCCTTAGTCACAAGTTCTCAAGCTTATTTAAGTTCTTTTTCTTAGGTTACATAACCCATTACCTAATGTAAGCCCTAAGCTACATTGGTACCCATCTAAAACTCATTCCTTAAACCTTAAACCACCATTAGGTAAGCAATTTACCTTGTTTTCTCAAGCTTATCTTAATCTCCTCCTTAGACCTTCTTCTTGCATAGATCTCGGCCACCACTTAAACTTCCTTTGCCAATGTTCTAACCAATATTCAATGACTCATATGAGTATTAAACAATACACTAACCTCAAGGAATAAAAACCTAGGTTAGAAATGTGTTCTAAGGCATAAAAGTGGATGATTACCTTTGAAGTCTCAAGGTAGACTTTGGCATTGAATGAAATAGGACCTCCACTAGTCCTTGGTGAATAAATCAAGCTAGAACAAGGCACAAAAACATAGCCCCATGAGAAGGAATTTTCGGCCATGTACAAGAAATGATGGAAACATGGTTTTTCTTACATTTTCTTTACCTTAAGAGAATGGAGAAGCTAATGAGCTCTTCAAACTTGGTTTTCCTCCATCAATGGAGTTTCCTCTTGGCACCAAAAGATGGGCTTTGAAAAGATAGAAGGATAGGTCTTGACCTAACTAAGAGAAATATGTGTTTAGTTTTTGATTTGGAGCAAAGATGAACACTTAGTGAGTGATTGAAGGTGGAGCACCCATGGATGGAGCTCTCTCGGTTTGGAGCAAAAGAAGAGAAGAAGAAATCGTGTGAAGAAGAGAAATGAAGAGAGAGAAGAAGAAAAGGTGGCTTATAAGAGATATTTGCTTTAATAAAGCAAATAGTACTCTTTTACTTATCTCTTCTTTTCTTCCTTATTTGACTACTTATGGTGACTCACCCTCCTTTAGAAAACCGGCCCCCTACCTTAAATAAGGCTAGTCATGGTCTTTGTTGACCAACTAATTAGCTTATATTGATTAAAACTTAAACTAGTCACTATTTGGCACTATTCACTAATCAGTGCACATATTTCTGAAATTTTTGATTTCCCATTGATTTAGACCTCCTAATGTGATACTAATTAGTACACATGTTGATTAAAGAGTAATGATGGACATTTAGCCACTCAAAACTCAATTCTAAGACAATTTCTCAAAAACGTGCTTTAAGACTTCTTAAAGCACATTTTGTGTTTTAACTTGTTTTCAAGCTTGGTTTTCTTTGCTAATTGATTTAAAATGACCATTAGGATATTACTAAGGTCTTATTGATATTTGGGTACTCACCCAAGTCTCTCCAAGCTTAGAGCACGTTTTTGCCCTGATTGCCTTTAAGGCACTTTCTTGTGTTTTCCTTGGTTTAAATTGTCTACCAATCTTTCTAAGGCATATTCTAGCCTTACTACATCATAATTTGATGTTTGCTTAGCATATTAGGTTTGGGGTATTTCAATCTACCCCCCTTAAAAGAACTTTGTCCCCAAAGTTCCCATGCATTTTCTTATTAGAATACATGTCTTACCTCATTCCTTAGATCATATAGATCATACTTATGTATACTTAATCTCATTGGATCATTGGATCCGCCATATTCTTATACTTAAATATCACACAATATGCTTAAGCACGTATAACACTCAAAATTCTCTTTGTTTCTTTTGATGATTAAAAACATTCACATAACTTCCAACGTATTCTCCCATGTCACCGGTCCGTAGACAATGGCTCATTCGTCCTCGTCACCATGGGCCAGAATACAAAACACGCTGCTCTCCCCATGTCGCCGGTCCGAAGACAAAGGCTCGTGCGTCCTCGACTTCATGGGCGAGACTCAGTAAAAAGGGTAATCCTTTTTACGAGGTCATGTGAGGAATAATTCCTCTAATTAAAAATACAAGCAACTCCAATTTCATTTTATCCTAAGGCCTTTGTCCATAGTGTGATTTAATTGTGACCACTGGTAGGGAGTTTCAGGAATCATCCAACCCTGATGTGATCAGCATCAGTGTAGAACTATCCTTCCACCCCAATTTGTGTTCGGTTTCCCTTGATCCCTAGAAAATCAAGTTCCACCTCCCACGTCATCTTCAAACATTCAAATAATTCACTCATGTCCAATTTTCTATCTTTTTAGTTCTTCCTAATCATAATCAATACATCTCCCAAGTGTGGACTCAGTCCATCAAACATTCCCGATTCATCTCTTAGTAATTACCTCAGGACTTAAATTCCTACTAAGTTCTATAACTGTCCCATAGCAATTCTCACCATCTTATATCTCATAGCATTACTATCTTCTTCCTCATACTCATATCAAATGTTATCTCATAATATTATCTATTCTTATCTCACACATAGTCTCATATCGACTCATACCTCATATATTCCTTATTTCTTAAGTCTCCTTAAACCTCCTCCTTAATTCTCTTAACTTGTACTCACACCGGAGTTAACAAGATAGGTACTTAATATGTATGGTATTCACATCTTTGTGTGCAATAACCATGATTTATCTCAAAATTTATGTAAAACATATTCTCAAGTTATTTTGTGCTATGCACACCGTAGTTTATGTACTCAGTACACAAACATACGCTAAGCGGTTTTCGCTCTACCCCCCTTAAAATGGATTACGCCCACGTAATCAGCGTTACATCATCTTTGAACATAAGTTCAAGATGTCATTCTCACCAAGCATTCTAGCTTCCACGTCATCTATCTTACTTATAATTCGATCAGAAATGACTTAGTCTCTGTATCGAGGATTCTTAACGGTACTTATACCGTTTCCTTAACTTAGTTTGGTGTAATCTCAAAGGTAGTGGTCTGCTAGCTTCCGCTGCGCGACTCTGATAATCTTAGGCTTAATTGTCTCAATGGACACGTGTTATCTTTATATATACACGGCCTTAATGAGTTGAAACTCGTCTATCCATTCTCCTTGAAGATCTTGCGCTCATACTCTTAGTATTTCCTCGAATGTATAAATTGTTCTCCCCAATTGACCTTTGGTCTGAGGATGATTCTTAGTCTGAAACTACTGTTTAGTGGCATTGCGCTTTACAGTCTTAACCCCTTACATCTTAAGACATGTTCAATGTCTGTACTTAACAATCCGTGCTTTTCGCACTTCATAGTCCTTAATTATCTGTTCTCTGGTTCCTCTGTGTTGCTGGTTCAACTGAATTCTTCTCTTCGGCCGTCTGTGGTAGTAGCTGCTCTTGTGTGATCTTGCATCGTTGTCCGTGGTACGGAGTCGACTACCTCCCGTGTCTTTACACTACTCGTCTACATGCATGGGGTACCTTACTGGTACATTACTACTTACCCAACTAACTCATAAATGAGCGTGTCGGGCCTGCAAGCCCCTGTGGGGTGCAGTCGTCCCACGTCTCGTTTTAGTAAACTCATAGTGTCCGTCACACGTTTAGCTATTGCTAATTATGAAGTATTCTGTTGTCGATCTCCTCTTTCATCGTTCCATAATAACATTTATTGTTCTTCTTGAAGTTAATCAAGGGAAGTCCATTTACTGTGTTCTTGGTTATGGTATGCTCCAGCTCCTTTCTGTATTCCGTACTGATTGGTCTCTTAAAATTGAGGTCTCTTTCCGTAGAGCCTCTTATCTTGTTCCTCATATTTATGCTACTAGGAATGCACTTCCAGTTCCTTAAGGAATGGGTTGTGTGCTTCCTGTGTAATCTTACCAAACCAAGTCCAGACTACTGGCCTCAATGCTCAGTTGTCTACCATCTTATTTTCTTACTTATGCTGGTCTTAACTCATAAATCTAATTGCCTCAGTGTCAATATTTGACGGCTCATTCATAATGGTCGCCTTACCGCGCACCATGACTTAATCCACCTTTCTAACTATTGTACTCACGACCACTACTACGTGGTAGTTGGCCCTTACTATGTTGCCCATTGATGGTGCAACCTCTTACTTATTCTAATGTCTTACCTTATACTCAATCCCTTCTTGGTGTAAACACACTGGGAGTTCCTCATTCCGGTATTGGCGGTTGTCGTACCGTGTTGTAAAATAGTTGACTCTTGAATGAGATTATGCTCCAATCTCAGATTCATAAGTAGGCTAATTTCTTTCGCTTTCTTTCATCCTTAGTGATGTTATCTACCATGTAGTTTTAACTGGTTACTGAAGAAGTCATCCACTGAATCACAAGCTCTTCTGAGCATTGATTAATTGACGTGCCATAATGTGCAGTCACCATGTTTATCTCTGACCATTACTAATTCTTACATCCTGGGTGTTGGATATGGGGTCTATCTGTGCACCTTCCTTATTACTCAAGTGTATCTGGTATGTTCTAAGGTAATCTCAAGTTACAGCTTCCATTCTCTAATAAAAGCGTATTGCTCTAATAGTGAAGCCCTTTTGAGGGGTTCATTCCCACTCATGGCCTCACAACAAGGAGAGGTATCCCCACCCTAAAAGGCATGGTTCGTCCTCCGCTCCTGTCCTTAGCATTATCTAAATTTTCTCATTGGTACCCTTTCTTGGTAATGTTCCTCCCCAATCTAAGTTATAGGTTTGGTAACTGTTCATATCTACAAATTGTAGTCCCTTCGTGGCTTAAACAAGCTCTCTTATAACTTACTGCACCTCGGGCTCTGATGTGGTTAACATCCTTGGCTCGTAGGCTCTTAATACTTAATGTCTCAGTTCATTATTTGTGCTCTTACTCATCTGCAGGTCATTCTCTTAAGATTCTGGTTTCTTGAGCACTATCCACCATTAGGTTATACACTAAATGTAGTATCGGGTTTCATGGTAAGTTGCTGCATCCTGCTTCCTGCTATGGAAGTTGTTCAGGTGATCTGAGGTTACTTAATGTCTTTGACACTACTGTCATTTTACTAGACTTATGTCTTTTAATAGTCAAGGTTAGGTTCGTATTAGGCGTTTGCCTTACGGTGTCCAAGTTGGATATCATCCTGTCGTCTTATTCTTCCATCTCAACGCTTCGTTCAACTTCTGTTGATTACGCCACCCATTGATGATCAATCATACTTGGGTGTTAATGAGTTAAACAAACAGTGTTAACTGTCATTCATCAGTTGTTCGGCTCGACTATGCCTGCTCTATGGGGGTAGTCCTTTGAGTTTTCCTTTTCCAGGGTTGTACGACTTTAATCCTTAGTAGGTTATAGCTTACGTTTATTTCTTTTATCCTTGTTTTCTGGGTTTTCCAACCTCCGCATTGTAGAATGTTGTTATTGGTATCCTTAATGGTCACTCTGGGAGTCTTATCCCGCTTTCGTTGTAAGTCGATGCTTCAACAGTCTCAATAGTATCTTATAATACATCCCTTGTATATCATTGCTTATATAGTGTTTTGCTCGGGTCACCGAGCGATCTCTTAGGTTTTCCTCGTGGAGTTTGAGATTGGTGTTCTTACCGTACTGTCAGTAGTTGTTGTAGTGGGTTATACCATTACTAATATTTATACGGTTTTATACTTTGTCCAAGTTCTGCTCCCAGCAGACTGGTGTGTCATCTCTTCTCATCATGGTCAGGCCGTCGGGCCTTTCCAAGGTCTTATATATTTTTTGTTCTTATGGATTTACAATCCGGTATTAATATGTATTACAACTGTAGTGTTCTCCTATCTCGCCTTGATGGCTTTTCGTGTAGCTTAACCGTGGTAGCACTTGCTATGGCAAGTGCGCCATGCAGGATGGGTTATTGGTACAAGGTACATCGGTAGTGATACTCCCTTCTAATTTCCATGTAATTGGTAGTCCTCGGGACTCCTTCAATAATCCCTTATTTTGGATAACCGTCCATCCGGCAGTTTCCTTGTTGTTTGACAGTACTGTCATCTATTAGGGTGTTCCTCTTTCTGAGGGAATCCCTTAATATTTTCTTATGTCTTAATCCTCACTCTTGTCTCCACTCATTTTGTTGTGGTTATTCAGTAATGATTCTCCTTTAGGCACTACACCGTAGTCCTATTTCGGTATACAATTTATATGTGTTTCCACCGTTGTCCGCGTTATGTCGGGCAGGTTTGCAACCTTTTTCATTGTATGGGGTTTGGAGTTCTCGTTTCTAACTGGACTTTCCAGCAATCTCAATCCTCATGCTTTGTATTATCCTACTGTTATGCTCCTTCGGACCACTGTCTGGTACTCATGTCTCTTATCATTTCCTTATCCATTGCACTCGTAGTGCTTTCCTTACCAATGGTATTGCGGGTTATTTCGACTGTGTAGCATGTCGACCCATGTTGCCGGTAATTACCGTTCCCTTATTGATAGAAGTCCATAGGTAGCGCCTGTTTCTTTGTTGCGCTCCATTAAAACCTCTAAGTTCTCCATGACGGTTGTGCAACATAATGTTTCTCGTATTGCTTACTGTTAGCTAACTGCCAGATCGGGTTTCCCGAGTAAGAGAAGGCTTTCTTCTCTCTGGCGTTTGTTCCACATATTCAGGGTTAGGGATGTGGAGGGCGGGTCTAGGTACTATGGATGTCCGGTAAGCACCGGGAAGTCCCGACTAACGCACCTCTCACTCTACTCTCAACCCTTAACCCATAACTCAATCTCAACCTCAACATTCTCCTAAGTTCGGTATTTCTTGTCTTCAGAGCGTAACTACGCTCTGATACCACTTTTTGTAACACCCCAACTCAATCCAATTGTGGTCTCGCAACTTAACAGCATATATATATACGTGTCACAGCGGAATTCTTTACAATCCAGGACCTTGCCACGGTCTGACTACAGAATATACCGAACATTAGTACAACAATCTTAACCATTTACATATCCTTATTACAACCCCCTCACATCCTATACATCTTACTAATTCAAATTGCCATACGAGTGTACATGCACAACTCGTAGGCCACACTTAACCCGTAACACTTGTACCCCTTCTTACTCTCGCGACAGCCGCTTCCTGATGTACCTGTGTAGTAAAAACAGCCCCCAAAGGGGGTCAGCACGAATGCTGGTAGATCCCCTCATGGCCCCCAAGCTAACGTGGCTACGACGACTAATTGTCGATAGCATGGAGGTTGATTAGATGCACAACATAATAGAAAGTGCAGTAAAAACAACTAAATATGAACAATCAAAGTTCACACACAATGAACGACTTAAATGCGTGAGGCGTTCCCTAATTAGAGAGTTAATTTATTTAACTCCTTAAGTAATGTTCCCTCTAATCTTAGTCATCCTTATCTCACCTCAATCTTAGTTATATTAATCTTAGAAACAACCACCTTTAATAAGGAGTGGATGTAGCTTACCTTAACTTAATAATACAAACCATCCTTTAAAAAGGAATGGTTGCAACTTATCTTAACCTTACCTTAATCTTAATCTTACTATCTCAATATACAAACCGTTCCTGGAGGGAATGGTTGTAGCTTAATCAACCTGGATTTAGGTGATCCCACCGCACCATCTTAATGCCACCACCCTGGACGGGAGTCCAGCGCAGCTGAGCCGGCAACCGGCCCTAGGCTACAAGTCCGAAGACAAGTCCTTAATCGGAGGTCGAATCTGCTATAGATAACGACCCCCTTTCCTTAGCATGCATGACGGAGATCGGTCCCGGGTTCCTCACTCAAGTTCCAGTTAGTAGTAATCTCAAGACCCTGTTTGTTGGTTAACCTCTTTCGGTTCATACGTCCCTTATTAGGGGCGTTCCTCAGTCTCACTCAATTCCTTACTAAACATTGGTTAGTAAGTTCTCACGGTATGTTGTGTTAGTTTCAACATCACACAACAATACAATAGATATAATATATTCCGGTTGCATGCTTTATCTTGTTTAGTGAGCACACAAAAACAAATAGCACACAAGCCGAGGGACACCTCGTTAGCAAGCAGGTCACAAGAGAACTGTACCGTTCACCGTTGGTTGTTCGGTTGCTTACTCTCTTCCGGAGTCCAAATTCCCAAGTCCTAAAACATTCATTCAGTTTTAGGTTGTTAATCACTTAACTTAATTCAACTTACTAAATTACTTACCTTACTTAACTTACTTACCTTACTTAACTCTTAATGATCCCAACCTACACTTCTTAAGTCTTACAACCTAATCTTACAAACTTAATCTTAAGTGAATCGCTTCTCCTCATCACTTATACTATTCATCCACTTAATTATCATTGTTACCCACCAAACATGTCTTAAACAACCTTATAACATCAATACCTAATTATCCTCATCATTTCCCATCCTTAAACAAGGTTTTTGGCCAAAACAGTGGCATGTCCGAACTTGTGTCCGGACTTCCCAAGTTCGGACGCAAGTCGAGACTCAAAACTGAAAACAGACGCATGTCCGAACATGTGTCCGGACTTCGGAAGTTCGGACATGGGTCGAGGAAAATCCTAAGTAGAAGCAGGCACGTCCGAACTTGTGTCCGGACTTCCCAAGGTCGGACACAAGTCGAGACTCTGAAAATTTTCACGCAACAGGGCCTGTCCGAACGTCCATGTCCGGACGGATGTTCGGACAAGGCAAAACATCATTTCTAAGCCTTCAAACACTTAACCAATATTTCACCAAACTTCTCCTAAACCCTCATAATGTCATCTAACATCATTTAGGCATAAACTCACCTTATAACTTCCACCAAACTCTCCAAAACAACTTCCAAAGATCTTCTCAAACATTTCCTAAATTCTACAACTTCCTAACACTTGCCATATGCTTCCTTACATTTCCAACTTGTACATTTTGTCTAAAACTTCAACTAACCAAAGTGTTTCTTTTCTACCCATATAACTCCTCCTTAACATCATTGCTTGTTAAACCTTCCAGGTTATCTTGCATGTCCATGCACAATTTCTCTTCTTTTCACTTGTTACTCATCACTCTTAAACTCTTAAGCTTGCTTATACATTTCTTTCCATTATCTTAATACCTTGACATTGTTCTTCATTTACCTTAACCATGCAACACCCTCCTTAGACATTTCCACTTCTCTTATGCAACTTACTCACCATTCTCATGATCATACCCTCTTATACGTTTCTAGTTCATTTTCCTTGACGACTTACAATATCCTCCTACCATTTTCACTTCCATCACCCAAGTCCACACATTACCATTCAACTAAACCTTACTAGTCCACCACTAACATCACCACCTCTTACACAAACTTCTCGAACTCATTGTTCTTTAGTTCATACCTAATCACCTTAAAGCATTATACACCTTTCCTCCAGATTTGCACAAGTCTTATCATTCCTCATACCGTGTCTTTGGGTGTTCAATGCACCCATCTAAACTCTAATTTCCTCATAGACCATTCTAGGTCATTTAAACCTCAAGAACTCCTTAGTTAACTCATTTCCACTCAAATTCCTTTGTATGACTCCTAGTAAATCCTAGGTCATATTAGTTCTCCACCATCACCTAAACACTTTTTCTACTAAATTTCGCCATAGCTCCTCTAGTATATTATCATGCCCAAACACATTATTTTTCCTCATTCAACCATCTCACACACATCAAGTTCTTCTCATCATATCTCATCACCCAAACCAATTCATTCACAACAAACTCAATATTGCAATAATCTTAAATTGCATAGCACTAAGGCTCTTAAATGACATGGCTCTTAGGCCCTTAAATGACTTAAACTTAAACACTGAATTTCCCACATATAAAAGCTTTCAACCTGAAATACACCATCAATCTCATAGTAGTTATAATGTTCTTAAAACTCATCTTAAACTTATTTACTAACTCATTTCCTTTGGCTCCTTAGTCACAAGTTCTCAAGCTTATTTAAGTTCTTTTTCTTAGGTTAATAACCCTTACCTAATGTAAGCCCTAAGCTACATTGGTACCCATCTAAACTCATTCCTTAAACCTTAAACCACCATTAGGTAAGCAATTTACCTTGTTTTCTCAAGCTTATCTTAATCTCCTCCTTAGACCTTCTTCTTGCATAGATCTCGGCCACCACTTAAACTTCCTTTGCCAATGTTCTAACCAATATTCAATGACTCATATGAGTATTAAACAATACACTAACCTCAAGGAATAAAAACCTAGGTTAGAAATGTGTTCTAAGGCATAAAAGTGGATGATTACCTTTGAAGTCTCAAGGTAGACTTTGGCATTGAATGAAATAGGACCTCCACTAGTCCTTGGTGAATAAATCAAGCTAGAACAAGGCATAAAAACATAGCCCCATGAGAAGGAATTTTCGGCCATGTACAAGAAATGATGGAAACATGGTTTTCTTACATTTTCTTTACTTAAGAGAATGGAGAAGCTAATGAGCTCTTCAAACTTGGTTTTCCTCCATCAATGGAGTTTCCTCTTGGCACCAAAATGGAGCTTTGAAGGATTTGAAAAGATAGAAGGATAGGTCTTGACCTAACTAAGAGAAATATGTGTTTAGTTTTGATTTGGAGCAAAGATGAACACTTAGTGAGTGATTGAAGGTGAGCACCCATGGATGGAGCTCTCTCGGTTTGGAGCAAAAGAGAGAAGAATAAATCGTTGAAGAAGAGAAATGAAGAGAGAGAAGAAGAAAAGGTGGCTTATAAGAGATATTTGCTTTAATAAAGTAAATAGTACTCTTTTACTTATCTCTTCTTTTCTTCCTTATTTGACTACTTATGGTGACTCACCCTCCTTTAGAAAACCGGCCCCATACCTTAAATAAGGCTAGTCATGGTCTTTGTTGACCAACTAATTAGCTTATATTGATTAAAACTTAAACTAGTCACTATTTGGCACTATTCACTAATCAGTGCACATATTTCTGAAATTTTTGATTTCCCATTGATTTAGACCTCCTAATGTGATACTAATTAGTACACATGTTGATTAAAGAGTAATGATGGACATTTAGCCACTCAAAACTCAATTCTAAGACAATTTCTCAAAAAACGTGCCTGTTTAAGACTTCTTAAGCACATTTTGTGTTTTAACTTGTTTTCAAGCTTGGTTTTCTTTGCTAATTGATTTAAAATGACCATTAGGATATTACTAAGGTCTTATCATGATATTTGGGTACTCAGCCAAGTCTCTCCAAGCTTAGAGCACGTTTTTGCCCTGATTGCCTTTAAGGCACTTTCTTGTGTTTTCCTTGGTTTAAATTGTCTACCAATCTTTCTAAGGCATATTCTAGCCTTACTAAATCATAATTTGATGTTTGCTTAGCATACTTAGGTTTGGGGTATTTCAGGTGATGTTCTAGAGGATTTAGAATGCAAAGAATGCTTTGGGACATTTCGAGATTCTTGATGAGATTGTATTTAGGACTTGTGTATTGTTGGTGAAAAAGGGATGAAGTGGATTTTTACATGAGAAGCTATAAACTTGTAAAGATGTTTAAGGAATTGTTTAGGAAGAAAATATGTTTGGGAGATGATGTAGTAGTGGTGAGGAAACATTGTTGATATAGTGGTTATCATAGGTATGAAACACCACTTAGAGAACCAAGGAGAAAATAACATAAGTGTTAGGAATTTCGGTATGAAATGAGTAAGTGTTTAAGGTGATAGCTAATGAGTTTCATGGATGTTGTATGAGGATATAAGTGTACCAAATGATGTTAGAAAACATTAGGAGGCCTTAGGAGAAGTTTGGAGTTAAATGGACAATGGAAAATAAGGGTCTAGAGTAGACCGACCTTGCGACCGAACTTGCCAAGGTCGGTCGAGCCCAGTTTACCCTGCGAGAATTGGTTTCTGGAATGGACCGACCTAGGGGACCGGACTTGCAAGGTCGGTCAGGATTGTATTTTGTGTACGAATTAAGTTTCTGGAATCGACCGAACATGGGACCGGACTTGGCAAGTTCGGTCGGGCCTGAATTTTCAAAGGGAAGAAACTCTCGGGAATGGACCGAACATGCGACCGAACTTACAAGGTCGGTCGGAGTAGAAAATTTTGACGGTAATATGTTCTGGAATGGACCGACCTTGTGTAAGGTCGGTCAGTAAGGTCGGTCGGACCTAAACTTGTAAAAAAAAAAAACAAGAATGGCTTAAGTAATAAACCCTAGGGCGTATAATGTAGGTGATCAAGTATAAGTTAAGACATTAAAACATGTCATATAATCATGTTAAACATTTAGTAAATTTGAGGTTAAATAAATTAATTAACCGACGTTATTAATCATGTATATGAGTGACCTACGGTGGAAACAAATCGAAGCAAGGACCAAGGTATGGTTTTCTTGCAGTCTGTTGCCTACCGGTTTACACGGCTTTGGTGTGTTTGTTTTTTCTGTGTGTTAATGACTTTGTAAGACTAAACCATGTAAAGAGTTTATAGTTGTTAAATATTATTATGTTGTTAAGTACGACTCTCTCTTCCCTTGTATGTGTCTAACATGACGTGACCTGTTATTGTGAATTGTTTACTGAGTTCAATGTTGAACTACTAACAAGTGCTAACGGGGGAAGTGAGGAGTCCGGTCTGTTCCGGCCACGCGTGTGAGTATGGGAGTCGATGTCATAACCGGTTCGATTCTCTTTGTATGTTATGGTTTGTTTTCCAATTTGGTTTCCAACCTTCCCTTTAGCTTAACCAAGGCTATTTACTGACTCACGTCGGGCCACAGGGGCATACTATGTGTTGTTTCGGTGTGCTTGGATCACTATATCCGAGGCACCTTGTGTTAAGTTATCCGTTCAATCTAACAGGACGGTAACAAGTTATGTAACGAGCTTAGCATGAGCATGGCAACATTCTCTAGGCTCTCCATGGGAACTAATTGTATTGGTTCACTTCCTAAATGGAATTGTTCTTGTGTGTTATGTGTAATGTTGTGTACAATACCTATGTTATGATAATTGTATATGTTGTGTGTTTTAAAAAGAATGCCATGTCATCATGACAATTAGTTGTGCGTATCCCGGTAGCCGATGGGCTGCGCGTTAACCATACCAGCCAAGGGTTGCTGACCCCCTCGGGGGCTCCATATTTCTTTTACTGCGGGATGAGGATCGAAGAAGCGGAATGGCTTTAGATTCTAGGATGCAGGTTTACTTTTGATTACTTTTGGATGTTGGGCCCGGGATGCGCCTGTGCTCCCGTGGCGTTATATATTTTGGTTGTGAACAGTTTACAGTGGCAGTATACAGTGAAGGATGTAAGTACACACTCGGTATTATGTTAATGTATATGTGGTCATTAGTTCTATGCTCGGGAGTTTGATCATCAGACCGATACACTTGTATTTATTCAGCCTTGTTAACCACGTGGGTGGTTGACGGCGTTGTAGCACCAATCGTTTAGTTATCGTTTAGTTGTTTAAATTCCGTTGCGATCTCAAGTAATGCATGTGCGTAGTAGGGGTGTTACAGTTATCACCCGTATGGGCGAGTGATAACAGTGACACCATTAGGGCGACAATTATTATTTACCGCTGCGAGATATTATTGTGCGCGACATTTATAGGATTATCAGGAACCGAATTAGTAGGGGTGTTACAGTATATGTCTTGTGCAAAATATAAATGAATATACTTTGCTAACTAGTGAACCCATTCATTGTAGTCCAACAAGGTCGTATCCACAGGGACTTTGTTACTATCTAGGTAATGATAAGATTAATAGATGTGCAAATATATATACAAAAGTGCATAAATGTAATTGACAGCTTTTGGGGTTTCGTTTGATAGACGAAAAATAAAGAAAACGATAAAACTATGTTAGAACCCAAGGTTATGCAGATAATGGCAACAAAACAAGTTTGGTGACTGAAGAAGTCTCACTGATAATAGCATCAGAGCAAGTCTGGGCGATGAAGAAGTCTGACTACACAAGGAGTCGTTCTGTGACATAATATTCTCCTGGAACGTTCTAGAAGCTAGGAGGTGAACCTCTACTATTAAAACATGGAGAAATGCACGAAAATAACTGCTACTGATAAGTGTCCAAATGAGCATGTTTTATAGGTGTATTTCATATATTATATTAGCACTTTCTTGCTCATATCTCCACTTTGATTAGTTTTCCTCTAGTTTATGTTTTATTGATTATTTCACAAATTCATTGGTTAAACATGAGGAAAACCAAGCTAGGAACAAAGTAGACAAAGAGACAAATGCATAGGCGCAAACGGCTCAAAAAACGGAGTCCAAACGAAGAAGCTAGAGCCGGTCAAAGTTTGCAAGTCAACGCAACAACACGTCCAGGTCTTGTCCGCCCAAACAGGGCCGGACAAGGAGAAATACGTCCGGGTTACGTCCGCCCAACTAGGGCCGGACAAGGGCAATTGTGTCCGGGGAATTGGCGGACAAGAGGCGGACAGGGCAAAGACGTGTCCGGGTATTTAAGGCCGGACAGATGGCCGGACGGACTTAGTCCGTGTGCTGTCCGAGGACAAATGGCAGGACAAAGGGTGGACACAAATCAATGTGTCCGGGTATTTTTGGCCGGACACGGGGCGGACGCAACAAGGACGCAGGCTGTTGGATTAATGGACGGACACAGACACGGACGCGTGTAAATGTCCAGATCCAGATCCAGAAATTAACGCGACTGGTTTTCTTCTTCGTCGACTGTCTTCTCCAACTTGCTTCTTCCTTTGCGGCGCCTGCAACTTATCCATCTACCCAAGCAACAATATCAGGCGCCTGCCGACAGTAAATCCTCACGCGTAGAGCCACCCCAATCCATTCCTCAAATTGCTCACGCGGTGTTCCCTCTGTCTTCTTCCTCTGCCTTTCTTCTATATAAACCCACGCTCCTTCTGCCTTCAAACTTACACTACCATCATCCATCATCACTTCCATCATCCATTCACACGTTCATCCCATTTCTCTTCTCCCATCTTCTCCATTTTGTTTTCTTTTCATTCCAACATATCCACCTCTAGTCCGACGTATACAAAATAGCAGAACGAATGCAGGAGTGACTACAGATGATTTGTACTACTCTTGTTTCTGTTTATCTATTTAATATGTTAGGCTAGAATACATATACTCTGGGAATGGTTATTATGTGTTTATATTAATTATGCAATATGTTTACTGGTTTTATTTAAATACAGTTTGTTACGATTAAAGCTTATCTCTCGCCTTTTTAGTAAATCTCATGAATTTATTAAATTGCTTTACTAAATCTATTTTAATCTGATCGGTGACAAATAGATAGGTTAATTAAGCCGTAAATCTGGAGGAAACTTGTTTTCATCGGATAAGTTAGTACTCAGATGCATAAATAATTTCTCATATCTAAAATCCGTTTACATGTGTTTTGCTTGAGTTTTCATCGGACCTTGCATTTTCTGGTAAACGAGTTCTTATGAGTTTTCATCGGACCTTAAGATAATAAGAGGAATTGTGCCAAACAATTATAATTAAACCAGTAGACATAGCATGAAAGAGCAGACTATATTAACCTGAACCAGAGTCCCATTTAATTTACCTATTAACTTAGATTATTTTATTTGTTGTTCTATTTAAACAAGTCAATTAATCCCCCCTTCTGTGACACGCTTAGGTACTATGTAATTCCCCTTAGTCCCACGGTTCGATATCCGGTCGCTTACATTTTACTATACTACTACGACCGGGATTTGTTTGCAGCCCGACTGTTATTTGAGTTTTAATTTCTTTTCTTTTATTTTAATTACACCAGTTCCAACCACTCACAATATACAGTCTGTAGCTACACACGTTCACATATAACCAGCTCCGAAAATCAAGGCGGTCAAGTTAACGAGCGCCAGAATGAGTCCCTCTGTAGAGTAGTTGAGATATTTCCTCCCAATGTGTAGTGGGAAGATGTGGGACGTCGTGGAAATATCAGTTTACACATCATTAGCGCAGTTACTTTGGGTTTTATCCGTATTTAAGCATATAGAAGTCATTTATAATACTTGGAGCTTTCACTTCCAAATTTCCTAGAGAGAGAGCCACATTGAGAGAGACAATATTTTCGAGAGATCTTAGTGTGACTTTGTCACTTTAGCTTAGGTATTTATTACCTATAGAGCACACAAAACACTCACTTTATTCCTTGTTCTACATTGATCTACGTCTAGAGTAGAGTGAGTATTAGATGAGACAGAATACCTCTGTTGAATCCCAAGATAGGAAGCTAAGTTGTAATTCACCTTGAATTTCAATATAGCCAGAATCCTATCTTGTTAAGTTTTACACAAAAGCTCCCGCGTTACTTTTCTTGGAAAATACTTGTCTCCAATTAGAGTTGGTCTGAGACTAACACCTCAGACCTACTCGGTTAGCACCTCGATCCTATCAAGTGGTATCAGAGCATGCGTTGGCTGACAAATCTCTCAAGATAGCAGAAATTTCCTACTCAGAAAAGGCTGAGTCGGGCACCACCAGTTTGATGTGCTTGATGGCTCACAATGGTGAGAAAACCTCTCATGATCAGGTAAGTGAGACTCCCTCTGCGATGATAATTTGCGGATATTGTGGTTATGATGGTCATACAGATTCTTCCTATAATAAACTTTGTCATGATTTGTCATTCAATATTTCTCGTGTGTCTACAATTATCAAAGCTTGTGATTTTACTATAATAGTTCTTCATCATTGTTGAAGAGGGGACCCAAGTACATCTGGGTTCCTAAAACTAACCAGTAGCATTTTGCAGACAGAGTGGCTCGGAACAATGACTCTTGGTTTCTGGATAGTGGTTGTTCAAGATATATGACAGGAAACCAAGTTGAGTTTATGACTCACTCTGACCATCAAGGGGGAAAGTTTACTTTTAGAGACAACATGTACGAAAAAATAATAAGAATTGGCTCTATTGGTAACCCCTCTTTATTTAAAGTTGAAAATGTTAACTTAGTAGATGTTTTTGGACATAGTCTCTCAAGTGTCTCTCAAATTTGTGGTTTTTCCAATCTTATGTTATAAGATTTATGACTCTATCACTCGTGATCGTACGGAAATATAGTTTATGACTCTAATACTAGTGATCTTTAGGCAATATGGCACGTGTTGTTATGAATATCCGATAATATATATATATATGAGAATCACGTGCAGAAAGCAAGCAGACTCGGTCTGTAAATCATGTGCAGAAGCAAGCCGACTATCTCTATGAATCTTGTGTAGAAAGCAAGCTGACTCGCTCCAGCTTCAAGTACTTTGAAGACTACGGTATTTGTGATCAAAATGTTGCCATTATGTATGATAATTCTAGCTAAGGTGGTCAAATTCTCTAAATTTCATGCTCGCACTAAATTTATATACTTGAGTTCTCATTTGTTACAAGATCATGTGAAGATTAACTTAATCTAATTAAACTATGTTTCCATAGACCCTATCTTGCTGATATCATCACCATGGCATCACATATGGTTGCATTTGAGCTTTTTTGCACACACCATGGCATGACTCATTCTTACTGAGGGTGGTTGTATCTCCTCTCCCTCTTGGAGGCGGAGTCTGGGTACTCAGGTATAGTCTCTCTGGCACCAGACTTTCCTTGGTTAAGTAGTTCAACTAAACTTTGTCTACAAATGTTTTTGAAAACCCGCAAGTGTTTCCATACCAATTCGACCGAAGCACCCATATCAATCATCTCACTATTCCAAAACCCAACTCCATTGTCCTTGAAACCATTGCTACTTCACCTTCACACTCAACCCACAAATTATCTAACCCTCAAACCACTCCTACTCACTCTCCCACTCAAAGCCGAAAATCCGACAAACAAAGCACAATTGCTATCCCAACTCCCGAAACCATCACTAAGCCTCCCATGCCATCTCACCACACAAAAATCCCATCCACTTTGGGTCCATCATCACTAATGCCCAAATCACCACCTTACCCTACAGCCCTAGTCGATTACCCAACCTACCTTGCCCAAGATCCACTACTATCTCTGTTGAAGCCCTTGCCACTCTTACCAAACCCACTGCCACTACCACTGAAGAAAAACCCACTACCTCTTACCACCTAAGTCCATCACAACCCCTTCCCTTCATTCGACCAAGAAATACTGCTAGAGTCAATCTGCAAACAGAATCGGTCTGGCAAAAATACCCACGTAGTTGAAGTGAATTTCCAAAAAAAAGGAAAGAAAGAAAGACAGAAATCCCATAAGAATGCTAAAACCAAGCAAATTAGCATCATATCTTCAACTTATAATCAATTTGAAGAAAGAATCTTGCTCCGACCACTACTTACAAGAGTGGAAGTCGTGTGACTCTCATTTACGCTTCACAGCAACGCTAGCTTGCACGTATGTGTATGAATACTTTGGTAAATATGCTTCACTACCACGGTTAGCCACATCTAGTACTCTCTTGAGATTCAAAATGAATGGGTCAATACCAAGATGCAGACCAAGTCCCTCACCCCATTTCCTAGCCTACACCTCTGACCATACTTTTAACCTATCTCAAACTTTGTTTATCTTGGCGGCGTTTTTATCTAACGTTGGTAGACTTTGTCAGTTGGTTACTTAGCCATGTGATTGCTTTTGGATATCAGGCAGACTCACCCTGTTTTGCTAGATAATGTCAAAAGGGGGAAAGAAGTGAATCCTATTCTTAGGAAGACGAGTTAATGTTTTGGTGGTAGGAAGACTTAAATTGCACTTATGGACTTTGCCTTGCTTGATGGTCAAGCAAACTGTTTCTGTTTAAGCTTAGTTTAATTCTATTATGCTCTTTTCTTATTGGTCTTGTCTTCAATGATGTGCTCAAACTTAGGGAGAATATTGGACTAAAAGGGAATCAGTTAATGACGTTAGTTCTTCCAAGCTTGTTTGCATGTATGTCTTTTTTGTAGGTTAACTCTTGCTACGGGATCCACTCGAGTGATTTTTGGCATCATCAGCAAAAAGGGGGAAAATGTGTGAGGATGTTAGAGTTTTGCTGAAGATTGCCAAAGCTTAGCTGCCAGCAAGAGTTGGTCTGAGAATTGATGCAACGAAAAGAGACCAAGTCAAAGAGAGTATGAGTTTAACGAACAGTAACTCCCACTGTAGAAAACAAGTCATCCAGAGCCTGCCCACAGACAAAGAGTCACGATAGAAGTAGATTGGTTGTCAACCAACTTGATCTGCCAAGCGGTTTGCGTTCATCTCATCTTATAAATGACGCACAACTTAAGGGGGAACTTTATCTCATCTTGACTGGGTCGGCTCCCTTTGCCATCATCAGCAAAAGGGGAGAAATTGTTGGAACCCAAGGTTTTGCTGATAATGGCAACAAAGCAAGTTTGGTGACAAAAGAAGTCTCACTGATAATGGCATCAGAGCAAGTCTGGGCGACGAAGGAGTTTGACTACACAAGGAGTCGTCCTGTGACATAATATTCTTCTAAAACGTTCTAGAAGCTAGGAGGTGAACCTCTACTGTTAAAACGTGGAGAAATGCAAGGAAAGAACTGCTGCACACGTTCACATATAACCAGCTCAAAAATCAAGGCGGTCAAGGTTAAAAAGTGCCATAATGAGTCCCTCTGTAGAGCAGTTGAGATATTTTCCGCCCAATGCATAGTGGGAAGACGTGGGACGTAGTGGAAGCATCGGTTTACACATCATGGGAGCAGTTACTTCGGGTTTTATCAGTATTTAAGCATGTAGAAGTCATTTATAATACTTGGAGCTTTCACTTTCAAATTTCCTAGAGAGAGAGCCACATTGAGAGAGATAATATTTTCAAGAGATCTTAGTGTGACTTTGTCACTTTAGTTTAGGTATTTATTACCTATAGAGCACACAAAACACTCACTTTTATTCCTTGTTCTGCATTGATCTACGTCTAGAGTAGAGCGAGTGTTGGATAAAACAGAATACCTCTGTCGAATCCCAAGATAGGAAGCTAGGTTGTAATTCACCTTGAATTTCAATATAAGCAGAATCCTATCTTGTTAAGTTTTACAAAAATGATTCCGCGTTATTTTTCTTGGCAAATACTTGTCTCCAAGCAGAGTTGGTCTGAGACTAACACCTCAGACCTACTCGGTCAGCACCCCGATCCTATCAAACTAAACTAGCTAAACTAAGATAGATGTACTCTAGGAGTGAGGGAATCACCCAAATGCACCAAAACAAGGCCCTAATCTTAATTATCTCTAGTTGTCTAATAAAACAAAGATAATGATCCCTAAACCAAATGTCATTAGGAATTACCACAAATGCACAAGATGAAAAATCTTAGAATATTCAAGAAATTCAAGAGAGAAAGAAACTAATTTAAGTAAAATAGGTATTACTTGCCAAATTTTAGGATTTAGGGTCAAACCCTCATTATAGAGTACAAATGAGGTCAAGCTTTTATTAGAGCATTAAGATAAACAAGAGAAGAATTAGCCATGGGAGAGGTTGGAGAAGAGCTTTAATGAAATCCTCCCCTCCCCCCCTCCCCCTCCTCCCCCTCCCCCCGTCCTCCTCCTCCGCCACCTCCCCCCCTCCACCTCCCCCACCCCACATCCCCCCCACCTCATCCCCCCTCCCCCTCCTCCTTCCCTCCTCCTCTCCTCCCTCTCCTCCTCCTCCCCCCTCACCCCCTCCTCCCCCTCTCATTAAGAGAGGAACTCTCATCGCCCTTTTATAGATATCGAGTAACGGTCGGCGACGACTCCTCGTCCGCTCGCTGACATGTCCTAATGGTACTATTCATAACGGGCAGCGGTCGTGACGGTTGTCAGCGATCTATTGAGAAATTTTTCCGTTTCTATCCATTGGACCTTCTCTAAACTATTCTCACTTTGTGGAAAATGACATATCTGCTTCAAGTAGTCGTTTGACATAATTTCTATGCATTAAACTAATCGTTGACTACTGAATGACAATATAATAGGTGTTGCTCACATGTCGGTGACATATCATGGGAAATAAAAGACAGTTTAATTGTGATCAATGAATATCATTCCAAGATCATGAACGATCTTAGTAAACCTTTCGCTACTTAATGGCTTAGTAAAGATGTCAGCTAGTTGGTCCTTAGTAGAAATATACTTTAAACCAACTAATGTCAATATGTTTGGTACGAGAATGATGCACAGGATTTTTGGAAATAGAGATGACACTTGTATTGTCACACATAATTGGTAATGTACCTGTTTTGACACCATAATCACCAATTTGTTGTTTAATCCATAGGAGTTGAGCGTAGCATCTTGCCGCAGCGATGTATTCAGATTCAGCTGTTAAGATTACAACACTTTGTTGTTTCTTTGATCCCCATGCAATCAGACATGACCCAACAAAGAATGTTGTCCCTGAAGTGCTCTTTCTATCTGTGATAGATCCTCCATAGTCTGCATCTGAAAATCCTACAATGTTACAGTTAGTGAACTTAGGATAAAAGAGACCAAAATTCAAGGTTCCTTTTAAGTAACGCAGGATTCTTTTTATAGCTGTGAGGTGACTTTCTCTTGGATCTGCTTGAAACCTAGCACATAAGCAAACACTATACATAATGTCAGGTCTACTAGCAGTTAAATATAGTAGAGAACTAATCATCTCTCTGTATGATTGCTGGTCGACCGGTCGGTCACTAGTCATGATGCCCATCTTGCTGTTGACTTCCATTGGGGTGTCAAACATCTTACATTCCTCCATTCCAAATCTCTTTAGCAAATCATTTACATACTTCTCTTGGGATATGATAGTCCCTTCATCATTTTGCTTGACTTGAAGTCTTAGAAAGAACTTTAATTCTCCCAGATCACTCATCTCAAATTCCTTTTTCATCAATGCTTCAAACTTTTTGCAATATTTCTCATCAGAGGCCCCAAAGATTATATCATCAACATATACTTGCACAATTAGGAAATCTCTTTTGTTGTTGTATACGAACAAGGTTTTATCCACCTTTCCCCTTTTGAATTGGTTTTCCAAGAGATAGGAAGAGGGACGATTATACCATGATCTTGGAGCTTGTTTGAGCCTATAAAGAGCTTTATTGAGTTTAAGTACCATGCTCTTTCCTTCTTGCATCTCAAAACTAGGGGGTTGCTCAACATATACTTCCTCTTTGACATACCCGTTTAGAAAGGCACTTTTGATGTCAAGTTGGAAGAGTTTGATTCCTTTGTGTGCAGCAAATGCAATTAGTAATCTGATGGGCTCCATCCTTGCCACTGGAGCAAAGGTTTCTTGGAAGTCTATCCCTTCTTATTGATGATATCCTTGAGCTACCAGATGAGCTTTGTTCTTGACTACTTCTCCTACCTCATTCAGTTTATTTCTGAAGACCCTTGTTGTGCCAAGTACTCCTTGATGAGTAGGACGAGGCACAAGATGCCAGACTTTGCATCTTTCGAACTGGTTTAGTTCTTCTTGCATTGCGTTGATCTAGTCAGAGTCTTGAAGAGCTTTCTTGACGTTTTTGGGCTCGATGGGTGAGATTGTCATTGAGAAAGCTAGAAGATCTCGAGTATGTGATCTTGTCTGAGTTCCTTTGGATATGTCTGATATGATATTCTCCAATGGATGATTTTTGTACAAAGCACGAGATTGATGAATGGTTGATGGAGATAGAGGATCCTCGACATCATTGTTTCCTTCGTCGACCTGCTGTTGACCTATCGTTGACCTGTCGGGCAAGCTTTCTTCAGTCGGTGATTCATCTTTGGGATTATCTGTGTGATCCTGATCAACTAGATAAAATCCAAGTTCTTCATCTTCATCAAATTTCTTAATCTTGAGTACGTCAGCCTCATCAAAGACCACGTGCACACTTTCTTCCACCTTTAGTGTCCTTTCGTTGTATACCATATATGCCCGGCTTTTTTCAGAGTATCCAAGGAAGATGGCCACATCACTTCTGGCATCAAACTTTTCAAGGGGACTCTTTTCATTGTTATGGACGTAACATTTGTAACTGAAGGTCCTGAACTGACTTATGTTTGGTTTTCTTCCCTTGATTAACTCGTAGGGAGTTTTATTGAGGATAGGTCATATGAGCATTCTATTTGTGATGTAGCATGCAATTCCCACTGCTTTTGCCCAAAAGACCTGAGGAAGACTGCTCCCCAATAGCATGGCCCTGGCTACTTCTTGTAGTGTTCTGTTCTTTCACTCAACTACCCCATTCTGTTGGGGTGTTCTTGGTGCTGAATATGTGTGATTAATCCCATGTTGTTTACACATATCCATGAATTGTTGATTCTCGAACTCTGACCCATGATCAGACCGAAGAGTTTTGATCTTGAGGTTGAGTTGTACTTGGACTTTTCCTGCAAAGGCTTGAAATTTCTCAAAGACTTCATCTTTAGAAGCAATAAAGAGTGTCCAAGTGAACCGTGAGTAATCATCAACAATTACAAACACATACCAATTGCCTCCAAAACTTTTGATTCTCATGGGTCCACATAAGTCCGCGTGAAGTAATTCAAGTGGCTAGGATGTACTAACTAGTTCTTTGACTTAAAATAAATCTTAGTTTGTTTGCTTCTAACACAGGCGTCACAAATATTTGTCTCAGATTTCTTAATCTCAGGGAGACCTCTTACCAACTGTTTCTTGACAAGTTTTCTTAATAAAGAAGCACTAACATGCCCTAGTATTTTGTGCCATAGTGTAGAGTCATCTATTGAAGCAGTCAAGCAAGAAATATTAGGACTGTCAATATCCTCCAAACTAGTTACATAAACGTTTTTCCACCTTTTTCCCTTTAACAACTCTTTGCCATTGTTCTGACTTACTATACTACGATGTGTAGGATAGAAGTGAACTGAATTGCCTTTATCTCAAATTTGAGAAACACTAAGCAAGTTGAATTTTAAACTATGAACTAGATTTACGCTATATATTACATAATTAGATGTAATACCAACCTTACCTACATCGATGATTTTTCCTTTCTTGTTGTCGCCAAAGGAAACAGTTCCTTGGCTTCCTGGTTCGAGTGAGAAGAACTTCTTGTTGTCTCTGTCATGTGTTTAGAGCACCCACTGTTGATGTACCAGCAGGGATCCATTCTCACTCGATCCTGCACTTAACATGTTAGTGGTGTGGGGTTAGGGTCCATAGAGAGGTTGGACCCATTTCCACCATCAAATGTTCTAAGATCATTTTTTACTACCCATTTTAGTCATAGTTTCTTGAGTTGCCAATGCCTAATAAAACACGTTTTATAGCAATTGGATTCATGATGACCAGGTTGTCTGCATAAGCTGCAGACATCTCTATGACTGGTCTCTGACCGGTATCCGACCTGTCGTTTGCTTCTCCTCATGGGTGTCTTAGAGACAACATCTATCTTAGAATATTTTTCTTTGATGGTAGCTAGTTCCTTTTCTTTAGTGTTAAGAGCAACAATCAATTCATCGACCTCAGGCTGTTTTTCATGTTTCATCTTTTCAAGAGAGGAGAGAATTTTACTGTAATCACTTTGTAATTTCTTGAGTGCCCTCATGAGATTGTCTACCTTGCTTTTATCCGAGGTTTTTCTCAATTTTTCATTTTCTTCCAAAAATTCATCGTTTTCAGTTTCTAATGCCTCTAGATGATCAACTAGTATAAGAGAAAACTTTCTAAGTCCTAGAAGTTCAGCCTTTTGAATTCTCTTTCTAAGTTTAGAATAGTTTACCTTATGTTGTTCTTCTTCTTCTTATTCTGAGACATCATTGTCTTGTGCCATTAAGCATACTTCTTCAAGGCATAGGTGAACCTTCTCATCTTCTGAGGTGTCGCTGTCTGAGGTTTGATTGTCATCATTCTGTTTAGAATCTCCCCATGCGGCAATGAAGGCTTCCTTCTTTGGTTCTTTGTTGAATGATCGTCGGACATGCCTCTTGACCCTGTCGTTGTCCTCTCGGCATCATTGAGGACAGTCTTTGATATGATGTCCATGTTTTGAACACCCAAAACACTTGTCATTGTTTTTCTTTTGATCATCCGACTCCTTGGACTCCTTGTTTTTCCTCATTTTATTTCTTATGAACTTTCAAACGTACCTCTTAGCATAGAGGACCATTTCATCGTTGTTGTCTCGTGACTCGGATCTTTTATTTTCAGAAATTGAAGGGCTATGCTTTTTCCTTTATCTCTAGATGAGCTTTCTGAATTCCTGTGTTGTAGTTTTTACTCGAAAGCCATTAGAGACCCTAGCATGTCTACCAGAGACATCTTAAAGAGATCATGCACTTCTTGCATGGCATTGACTTTGCTATCAAAGGAGGCAAGAAAAGATCTGAGGAACTTCTGAATTTGATCCTCGTTAGAGATAGTTCTTCCAAGCACCAACATTTCATTGATCAGCTTAGTGAACCTTGTATGCATTTCAGAAATGCTCTCCTTTTCTTCCTTCTTGAATAGCTCCCAATGAGTGAGTAGCAACTCAATGCAAGTCTTTTTGATCTCATCATTCCCTTCATAAGTAACCTCAAGAGTTTTCCAAATCTCTTGGGCTGCTTTAGCTGAAGCAATTTTGGAGTATTTCTCTGGTAGTAGTGCACAGTGAAGTATTCTTACAACTCGAGCATGGAATACCAGCTTCTTGATTTGATCATATGTCATCCTGTCGATAGATATGTTTTGTCCTTGAGTATTCTGGAAGGTACACTCTCCATGTGTTATCACCCTCCACATGCTTGGATCGTCAGACTTGATATGAAATTCCATCTCATTCTTCTAGTGAGTGTAGTTGTCTCCATTGAAGAGTGGTGGTCGATTTGGTGCAGAACCTTATTCTGCTGCTAGAATGCTTGCATGAGACATCTTGATCACCTTCCAAAGTAGTTAGCTTTCTGGAAGAGACCTTCTCTGATACCAATTGAAACCAGCAAGCGCTCCTGATGCGTCCCCGACGTGTCGTGGACGTATCGTGGACTTTAATAAAACTTAATAGTTTAGGAATGGACCCGAGATAAACTTAAACTGGAAAACACATTTCGATTGAGAATTTACACACACGAAATTCACTCAATCTCCCTTGCCCCACACACGGACTCCCGGGACAGTTTTGACTTTACCCCTAAAGTCGTCAACCCTCTCCTAACTATCGGCCTAGAGTTCACTGACCGTTCCCCGACCTATCATTCTATCAAATACCCAATGTATTGATGCTCTAACCTAGTCCTATCTAGCTCACCAACTCTCTAGCACTTACACACACTCCTAAGTCTGATCCACACTTGCCCAGATAATCTCTATCTCTTTCTCTCGTACAGGCTTACTTACATATGGTATAAATGAAAGTATTCATACACGGTTGTTAGGATGTAACAACCGTCCTATTAACATAACAGCCACACTAGACTTGCAGAGATTCTTCAACTTGATCTAGAGGCTTAAACCACGTGTCGTCTTATGGTTGGTCAAGTTGGCGGCAGCCCTCTTGATAGGTCGATCACCACTTTTGTGCCCCACTTGCCTGATTTTGCCTAGCTCATTAAATGCTCATAAATGCTCTCTTATGAATTCACTATGGCTATGTAATGATGTTCATTTATAGCTTTGTTATCTTGTGCATTAATGAACTTCTCCTTTTGTCGTGAGCTTGTCGTGAACAATTTGCCTAAGTGGATGTATGTGTTTTACCTGAATGTGTCGATCCCTTACAGTCTTCTGTCTTTGATTTTCATCTATAAGCATGAGAGATATCTTCGTGTGGTGTCTGACTCGTTGTCTATGCTAGAAGTCCTTCGGAGCTCTCGCAAACAGATGTCTGACTGGTTGGGCACATGTCGTGGATTGAGCGCACTTGCAACCTTGCGTGCTAAGCCACTCATGAATTAAGTGTGCTTGCAACCTTGCGTGCTAAGCCACTTATTCACCTGTCTATCTGAATCATGAATCTTGACAAACACATTAGATAGACAATACAAGGTTTGCTATCATCAAAACCAAAGGATCTTGTCCTAACAAGAGGCTAGGTAGAGGCTGTGTTTTATGACTCCTTAGGGTTCTTGAGCTTGTGTGATTCTGTTTTTATCAATAGATTTGCTCCTTTATATGGCCTTTCTTAAAGATAAAGAAAATCTAGTATAAATGAGATTTTTGGGATCTCAGTTAATTGACTTCCCAAAAGAATCTGACTAAGAAATTTTAGCCACGTGTTAAGGATGACAATTATGATTTTTCTAAGGTGGAATCGAAGTTTTTAAATATTGTAATATTTTTAAATTCAATTTCTCATCAGAAATTGCTAGAAAATTATTGGGAATTCGAAAAATCAAAATTCCAACGTCATTATGTCCAAAATGTCATCCTCTATCATAGGATAAAATTTCAAATCATTTTGAATTATTTGATTCTTCTTCTGAGCTGCCCCAAGTGTTTTGGAATGCACCGATCGGACCGATAATCACCACCGGTTGACTAAAGTGCCCCTCACAACACTAAAGTCTAACAAATCCTAAGCCGGGGGGATTAGAATTTTGGGTACAACATTAGCACTTAAGGTGACAGACCAGGCTGTGAGAGAGTCTGAGTCGGGTTGGACATAATTCTATGCAGCATACTTCCTTGGGTGTTTGGTGAATATGATCTTATGGATGGTGGATTAGATAGTTTGAGCATTTAAGCTCGATGAACTTTGTGGCTCTTTTTCCATGTTTTGAGAGGTGAAGTAATGACTGTGAGTGGTAACAGTGGGATCAAGTATTTTATAGATGCTTGGGGATATGTTCAGCTACTGATCGGTGAGATGTAATAAATGAGGTATAATGTTTTGCAGTCTACGAGGTAGGCTTTTTAGGTGTCACGTTATAAGAGTGGATTAGTGGAATGATGTGGATGGAATTTCTATGATCATTTGTAATTTTTAATCAAGGAAAAGGCAGCCAATGCAATAAAGTCTTTCGTAAACAAGTTTTCATTCAAAATAGCGGGATTTCTCTTTCTTAGAATTGGAAGAAAAAGAGTGAAATGACTCTTTCCAAAATGTAACAGTTGCATTTCGATTAATATCAAAGGTTGACATTTGAAACAGATAGTCAATGACAGTAAAAAAATCTAACCAAAAAGAAAGAACTACGATATCTCACAAGCTTCACTCGAGTCTTCAAGAGACTTAGAACTCTCAGGCTATAGATGTGAATCTATGAAGTTATTGCTCCTTGGACCATGTGATGAACACTTGGTTCTTGGGAGACAGTCTGCACAGCTGTAAGAGTAACTCTTACACACTGAAGAACGTCTCGAGCTGAAGTATCCAGACCGGTCCCCGACCTGTCATGAACTGGTGAGAGACTGTGCTTTCTCTTGCTGGTGAAGGTTCTGGCAAGTAGTCGAGGCTCCGATCGTGAGTACTCACTTTTGGAAGGCTTCTGAGGGACCGTCAACTACTCTCCTTGAGTCTTGATCCCCATCTTGGACAGCATCTTTAAGCAGATGCAGTCCTGAGCGGTCCGCGAGCACTCGTGGAAGCGGTTGATGTCCACGCCATTTTACTGTAGTGCCGCGGTGACCATTTCCCAGTGTACCAGCCCTTGATTTACATATCTACTCTCCTTAATGGTAAGTAGAATCATGGTTGGGAGGTCTATCTTCTCCTTAGTCTTTCTGGCATACATAAGCCTCACATCTCTTGCGTTGATAATGTGAGTTCTTGGATTCCTCGGGGTGATGTTATGGGCGAGAAGGCTGAAGAGAACCATGTCGGGGATGTACATTTGAACAGCGTGAAAGTTTTCACCGTTTCCCCCTTGTTGAACATGTTGGCCATTTTTCCTCCTTGATGGCCCAAGTCATTCCAGGTCATGTCCTTGGGAATGACCAATCCCTCTGGCTCCAGGTTGAAAGTATTGCAGATCCAAGACTTCGTGATGTTGATGAGGATTCCTTGGACTTGTGAGATGATGCAGTCCTCATCATCATCACTCTTGAGGGGGCCTAGGTGCCTCATGTGCTCCTTGAGCAGTTCCGTGTAGATGACGATAGGATCCTGGAAGAAGTAGACCCAGCCTTGGAATTCCAGTAGCTCTAAGATCTCTTTAATACCCATCTTCTCCATCCATTCCACGTCCAGTGTCTTTGGTAAGACAAGACAGGATTTGTCGTCAAATTTACAGCCCTGATGGTGGTTGGCACCAGCTCTTTGAGTTTCTTTAATTTCTTGAGCGATTTTTTTGGTTGTGGGTTCGCAACCGCTCTTTTTATTGAAAGATCTCCTCGAGCTCTTGAGCGTGCAGTGATGGAGCCATCTGTTGTTTGCCTTTGGCCTTCCTTATCTGCTCATGCTCTTAGAGTATCAGAATGACAGGTGAGACTGACTCCCTGTTTATTTCTTCTTCCCGACTTGATCGGGGAGGTGTCAGAGACCGCTCGTCGACTGGTAGTGTAGCTTGAGCAAGAGGTTCTTCTTGCTCCTCGAAGTCCGGTGCAGTCACACCAACTTCTTGAGCTTCCTCTTCTACTGAGGGTTCCTTTTGTGATTTCTCGTCACTTTGGACTTCTTCTTCTTCAACTCCGTGAGAGATTGGCTCGATTTCGTCGTCGGTGAAGTGGAGTTTACGAGTGGCTCTCTCAGGTGTTGAGTGGGCTTTCTTTGGTGTTTCTTGTTTGGTTTGGCTACGCTTAGAGGCCCGAGTTGTGCGACTTGTGGAAGCAAATGAGTGGCTCTTACTCTTTGGAACTTTTGGATTTTTGGCTTTTGATTGCTTTATGGAAATCTTTAAGGTTTTGGGAGATGGAGGGGGAGAGGACATGGTTGGATTTTCTGTGGGGGTTGGAGTAAAACTGTTGCCACTTCTCTTGGGTTATTGGTGTGTAGATCTCCCAAGGCTGGTGTATGTCGCTGTCATGCCTCTTAAGCTTCTTAGTGATGAACCATTTGACCAGATCATGCTTATGATCTGAAAATTTCTTGCGCATCATCACTTTGATCATGGTGTAGTACTCGCTTTCTGTAGGTATTCGATATCATTTCTGCATATTACCATAAATGAAACGGATGTTAGTTATGCATACTTATAAATTGTATCAATAAATACTTCAACTATTGTTTATTTACTTGTACGATCTCAAACATTTGCTTCTTCAGTCCTTCGTCAACCTAAGGCCAAGAGAGAGTGATATCACAATACTTTCGCACTATGATGCCCAGTTCTGTAATGAAGTCTCCAGCCCATTCCCCAATCGGCTGTAGGTACTCATTAAACTGCAACGGCTTTGACTCAATCTTTTTTGCCTTAAGAGCTTTTGTAGGACCTCGAGGTTTTACGCTCCTGGTCGGTGGGATCTATGATCTAGAAGGTCCAGCCTGTGTGTCCTCGGCTGGCACATTAGACACTCTAATCTAGTTCAAACCATGACCCTCCTCATCAGTTCGGGCTCGTGACTTGTGGCCCTTACCTCCACGTGTTTGCTTCTTCTTTGGTCGAGATGCCTCAGATAGAATCTCGCCAATCGGGTCATCCATATCATCCATTTAACTGTCTGCACAGATAAACAATATGATATTAATAACAACACAACAAATAATGTAAAAAATACATAATAAGATATCATGAATATTCCAACAAATTATTTAGCGATCAACCAAACAATAAAAAATTATTGTTTAATTATCTAACAAACAAACACATCATTTATGGTTTTCAGCCCATAAACCCTCATCGTGATCAGACCTAGTATACACTACATCGTCTGGAATATCAACAATGTCTGTGACAGGAATACTATTAGAAAAGGGTGGTGTCTCATCGAACAGTAATTCATCGTCATCAACATCTTGATCAACATTTGTGTTCACAAATCTTTTCCCTGGTAAAACCACTGACCATCTGGAATCGATGGGATCTTCTATGTAAAATACTTGTTCACAGTCCTTAGGAAATATGAATGGATCTTGTATATGCCCAAGACATGATAAATCAACCAAATTAAACCCATCATGAACCCGTTAACCGTGTATGTTATCCACCCAATTGCATTTGAAAATAACAAACTTTTGAAACTGATAAGCAAGTTCCCAAATATCTTCAATGAATCCATAATATAACCTCAAGGTTGAAATCACTGAAGCTGGATCACCTCTGGTATACTCAGTTTTTGTTGCTTCTACTTTCACCCCACTATTCTGATTTAAACATCTATCATCTTGTCATTTTTTCCAATAGGCGAACCCATTGATGTCATACCCTTCATAAGATACAACAGTGGAACCAGGTCTCAAAGCTAACCAACGGAGCTCTTCACCTACATTATCAGGCGCTAGTGATGCAAGTTTCATGACATGGTCTCTAAACCATGAACAAAAAGTCTTGTTTTGCTCTTTTGTCAACCAAACAATATTCCTCCCAGTATTTTGACCTCTAAGTGCAGTCATGTGTTTCTCAAAAAATAGCTCAATAATCTCAAGGTGAACAAATATGCTAACTCCATTGAGGATGAATCAATTGCCACAATTTTTTTCCCAATAACACCTTGACCTTTTGTCCCTCCTATGTGTCTCGGTTGTGGCACTCCAATAGCTACTGCACCCTTTAAGTATTCAGTACAAAATTCTGTCACTTCTTTGGTTATTGTCCCTTCTATAATACTCCATTCAGGTCGATATCTATTTTTCATCCTTCCCTTCAAGATTCTCATGTATTTCTCAAACGGATACATGTATCTCAAATATATGGGACCACATAATTTGATTTCCCTAACAATGTGAACAACTAAGTGGACCATGATATCAAAAAACGAGGGTGGAAAATACATTTCAAGTTGACAGATCGTAACAACAACATCACATTGCAACTGTCAAGTGTATCAACATCCACAACTTTATTGCACACCACATTTAAAAAGAAACATAGTCTTGTAATTGCATTTCACACATCCTTCGGCAATATACCTCGAATGGCAACGGGAAGAAGATGCAACATTAGAACGTGATAATCATGAGATTTCAACCTGACTAACTTCAAGTCCTTCATTGACACAAGACTTTTCCAGTTAGATGAATAACCCGTAGGAACCTTAAGGGAATGAAGACATTTGCAGAAGCTGCTCTCCTCATTCTTAGACAAAGTGTAACATGCTGGAGGTAAATATGTTTGTTTGCCTCTTTCTTGAGGATGAAACTCCTCACGTATACCCATAGCTTGCATGTCTTTTCAAACCTTTATTTCGTCTTTTCTTTTCCCAGGTATGTTAAGCAAAGTCCCAACAACAGCCTCACCAACATTTTTGACAATATGCATAAAATCAAGACAATGCCTAACAGATAAATGTTTCCATACAAAGTTCCCAAAATATTGAACATTTTTTCCATATGGTTTTTCGGGTAGAGTTGGACGGAACACCGAAAACATTCTCTATGTCTTTCACCTTTTCATAGATCTCTTGAGAACTCAAAGGTAGACGAGCAACACGTGTCTCAGTCTTTCCATTGAATAACTTCCTTTTTTTTACGGTACGGGTGTGCTGATGGCAACAATCTGCGATGACACATGTATGTTTTTGCCACAAAACTTTAGACGATCAGAACAAGTGTCGTCCTCACATATTGGGCAAGCAAATGCGCCTTTCACTGTATATCCAGATTAATTCCCGTACGCTGGAAAGTCATTCACTGTGCAAAACAACATGGCACAAAGTGTGAAGTTTTGTCTGCCGTAACCGTCATAAACCACTGTCCCCTGATTCAATAATAATTTCAAATCGTCAATCCGCGGTGCAAGGTATACATCGATATTATGTCCGGGTTGTTTAGGACCAGAAATCAACAATGATAACATTATGTATTTTTGCTTCATACATAACCACGAAGGAAGATTGTAAATCACCAATAGAACGGGCCAAGTGATGTGTTGACTACTTAGAGTGCCATATGGATTCATCCCATTTGTACATAGCCCGAGTCTCAAATTTTGATTATCACTGGCAAAATCTTCAAATCTTCTATCGATATTCCTCCACTGTGGTAAATCAGCTGGATATCTCAGCTTATCATCATTTTTTCTTCCTTTGCGCGCCATCTTAAATTTTGGGCATCTCTGACATTTGCAAACAGACGTTTGAATCTTGGTATTATGGGTAAATACCAAATGACTTTTGCTGGAGGACTTTTTTTTCTTAGAATTGGATGATTGGCCGTCCTTCTGTTTATAGCGTGACACATGACATTTTGGACACTGATTCAAATGTTTATTCTCTCATCTATATAATACACAACTATTTGGACATGCGTGTATCTTTTTGTACTCCACACCCATAGGGCACATCAACTTTTTGCATCATAAGTGGAAGTAGGAAGATTGTTATCATCTGAAAGCATGTCGTGGAATAGTTCTAGTATTGCCGTAAAACTCTTATCACTCTAGCCAAATCTTTCTTTCAGATTGAACAAATGTAGCACGGATGTCAACTTTGTAAATTTGGTGCATCCGGGGAACAAAGGGGACCGTGATGCATCAACTAATCTTTGATATTCAGCCGGCTTGTCTGTGAAATTATCCTCGACATCTTGCAGCATAGAGTCTAGTTGTTCAATCTTTTCACTGCCGTCGTTGATTTCAGTGTCACTTTGATCACACTCATTATCAGAAAATGTAGTATCATTGGTAACCAATCTTGGTTCACTGTTCGGCTGGATGGAAGTTTGCACCCTGCTACTAGCTTCTAAAGACTCGCCATGCAAAAACCAAATCTTATAGTTCGGCATAAATCCACGTCTGGATAGATGAAATCTAATTGTATGTAGATTAGAGAACTTGTTGCGAAGTTCACACTGTGCACATGGACAGGTAATGTGTGTCTCCTTCATCCTTTTCTGATGATCGAGAGCTGCTTTGCAAAATTCATTATCTACTTTTGATTCAAAATAATTGCCTCGCCGACCGTACATCCACTCACGATCCATTCTACAATTACCAACTAAAAGAGAAAAACAAAATAATATCTACAAAAATATAATTATAATGTATAGTAACGTAAATAATATTTAAAATATTAAATATAAATCAATGAATTATACAAACAATTATGATAAAACAAAAATTCAACGAGGTTGAAGAATAAAACTAACCTGTTTTTGGAAGGACGGAAATAGGCGAAACTCGGAGGGAGGAAACAGGGCGGAGGACGGAAGGACGAGATGAGCAGATGAAACTCAGATGGAGGTAACAGGGCGGAGAACGATGACAAATGGTGTCAAAGGGTATAACTGTAACGAACCATATAAATAAGAAGTGAGGATAATAGTTGTAGTTATGTAAAAAATCACAATTAATTATCAACAAAAACAAACCCTCAACTCACGTGTTTTCCCCTTTTTTGGACTCGAGTCAGGTCGCTACAAGCCTACACCGGCGACTTGTTAGAAGTGAGGATGAAATGTCGCGCGTAGCTACATCGCCAACTTATGAAGTATCTAATTCATTGTCAATATTTAATCAATAATCACAACTTATTGTAAATCAAATTATAAAATTAAGTAAACTATAAGTCAACATTTTTGATGTTAATTCATAGGACAAATGTAATAGTGGTGACGACTTTGTTATTGTACTTTAAGCTAGTTTAGGTTGGCTATTAAACCTTGTAATGCTTCGACCTTTAGTGTTGGCGATTAGTTTACGGTGACCTCTTTATTGGCAATTGAACCTTGTAATGCCATTTTAATGCCTTGACATTAGTTTAACTATCTACTTTGTAATATAGTAATATGTGACTTCTTTACTGTCAACTACTTTAATATATGGAATAAAAAATTATTCTGGTAGAATTTTGTTGTAACAACCGTTGTTCTAATCATCAATTATGTAGTTCTTCAATTGTAGTACAAGTCAATAGCTAGGACAAGATAATCGATAATGCCAAGCACTTCACAAAAAATGTATCTAAACAAATTCGGCTAAGTGTGCCTTAATCTAACTTCTCTGATAAATTCACAGAAATTTCCATGCACTTCAATGAAATGCTCTCCACAATGTCAAAACAAGAACTTGAGTAGAAAGAAATTACCAACCCCAAAAAAGAAATACTAAACAAGTTAATACCTAAGTTTAAAGTACACAAACAATGGTAAAAAGCACAAAAAAAATCACTAAAATTGGTTCAGCCATTTCATCGAACACCTTGCGGGCATATGCATTATTTTGTAAAATTAGACATATATTGAATTTCCAATCAAACAAAACAATCTACTACACTCTAGATGACATAAACCAAGTAACAATTACACTTAAACAACAAATTAAGTCTCAATTTAACAAGAATTCGAAATATTAAAATTCGTTTAAAAAACTAACCTAATTTCTACTGTAGCAGTGCTGGACGTGGGGGATATCCGCCGGAAGAGGGAGGCGACGGTGGCGCAGCGGTCGGAGGTGGCACAGGCGGTCGAACGACCACGGAGAATGGCCAGAACTCGGTAGCGATGTTGGCAGTGAACTGGTGGTGTCGATCGAGTGTTATCGCGTCTGTGAAAACTGAAGGTCGAAGGAGAAAAAAATTATTGTTCTGTCGGGGTGGGGGTGTTTTAGAAAGACTCATTTTCGGCGGTTGTAAGGCTAGGAACCGTCGAAAATGACTCGTCGTTTTTTAATTCACTCATTTTCGGCGGTTGTAAGGCTAGAAACCGTCGAAAATGACTCATCATTTTTTAAATTCTGGATTTTCGGCGGTTTATAAGGAAATACCATCGAAAATATAAAGAGTATTTTCAGCGATTGTGTTTATAAAAACTGCCAAATTTGTTGTACAACGTTGATTATTTTCGGCGGTTTCTGCAATAACCGCCGAAAATATGCCGTCAAAAATGCCCCTTTTTCTACTAGTGTTAGAAAGATCTCGGATTGAATATATCTATCGGTTGGTCTTTATCTCCTTAGCCTCTATTGGCTCGTGTAGATCCTTGCATGTAATTAGATCTTTGTCATTTCCCTTCATTCATATATAAATTTTTCCTTACATATAGATCTGGAATCAAACTTCTCCTTAAATTAATTGAAATTAAAATAGCAACCAAGCCCTGGCGGCTTGGTCGGTAGTGGAAGGAGTGGAGAGATACCCTTGAATCAAAGGTCTTGGGTTCAAAACTCACTCACTACTGTTACCAATCATAAAAAAAAAATGGAATTAAAATTGCTGCTTGTGCAGTTTTGTTGCTGCAAGGGATTTCCGATCATCGAATTAATCTCTAGAGAATCTTCTCTTTTCCAGACCGGCCGAATGAATTCTATTTTTATGGTCATCAATTAATGTTGTTGTCTTGTATGATTATTATGGTCTTCAACTACTTCACTAACCATGTGAACTTGAACTTAAATTATAGTCTTTTTGTCACTCTACATTTGCCTCGATCGAGAGATGCAGAGAATTAATTGGAATAGAATAGAATAGAATAGTAGTATCTACCCACTCGCTTGCCTTTTAACTCCAGCTGGTCGTCGCAACGCATGATCATCACCAAATAATGTGGTCTTAATGATCTTCTCAAGGCAAAAACGACATGTCTACTTTTGCTTTTTTGTTGTTTCTCTCTTGTTCTTTCCCATAATATAGTTTGAATTATTGAACTTTTCATAACGTATATAATTTGTATACACAGAAGCAATCGGGAAGGTGGAATGGATGTAGGGAAAGCTATATATTGATTGATGATCTGATCTATAAAAAATTGTTTATTTTTTTTAGACACACGACTAGCTACATGAAACAATATATTAGGAGTTGAATGTATTATAATATTTGCATTCAATGTTAAAACGGCTTTTTCAATAATTGCTCAACACAATAATGCATGTTTCATATTAATTATTTGTACACTCCCTTCGGCCGGAGTCTGGCCTAGCCATGTCCTCGTTTTCTTCGTCCTCCACCGGTTATAGTGGTCGGCCTTCCATGTCCTTGGATCATCAACCTTCTCTACTCTATTAACCCCCTCGACTCACTAGAGCGGGCTCTCGTCATCATTGCAGGCGTGTCCACCTTCTTATTCCATTTTCCTCCTTTTCGATTCTAGTCTGATGGTGAACCCCACTAAGAATTTGGTTGAGGAGATTACCGATCGCTGTGCCACCACCTTGGCCTTTACCAAGGAAGAAGATGAGTTGCTGAATCCTGGCCACCTTGTGAAGTAGTAATGACTGCGCTCTTATGAAAACTGCCTTATATGCAAGTCGTTCACTGTGAAATCGCGGGATCTCAAAGCCTTGGAGGTCTTGCTAGCTAGGGTCTGGCAATTAGACGGTGAATTCGTTGCTAAATCAGTAGGTAAATGCCTCTTCTTGTTTGAATTCGACAAGGCTGAATCTTTGCATGTTGTTCTTTCAAATGGGTCGTGGTGTTACGATGATACTTTGCTGATTTTTGAAAAAACTGGATGAGAACAAGAGGCCAAAAGAACATGAATTTAACTGGTTTACTATTTGGGCGAGAATCCATGAGGTTCGGTTTATCTATCAGCACAAGGAGTTTGCCATGAGACACGGGAATCGGCTTGGCCACTTCCTTAACTTTGGGGGAGAGACGGACCAAATTAGTGGTGAATTCATTAGAGCTAAGGCCCTATTTGATGTTAAAAAAACAAGTTCTTTGATGTATCTCAATTAAAGTGGTGAATCAGACTAAAATGCTTCACATTTCATATGAGTGCATGCCATTAATTTGCTTCCAGTGTGGTCTCTTCACACATGCGATGAAGGACTGCCCTAACCCTAGCTCCACAACGGAGGGGACCCCCTCCCTTATGGCTCATGTCTAAGAGCTCAGTCAATTAGGCCAAGCCAACATTCTTTATTGGCTCAAAATGAAAATGCTTGGAAGGTGGCATGTGGGCTCACAAAGTTGAAGGATGACACTGGTGCCACTCAAAGCCGGGAGAGAACCGAGGATGGGGTAGGGGAGAAATCCGCAGTAGGGTTACCTGATTAAGAGGTCATCATCACCAACATCTTCCAATGAGTCAGGATGCTTGTTTGTCCGTCCCAAGAGTAGAAGAAGAGATGACAATGTCATGCTGGCAAGGTTAGGCAAGAGGTCCTGGGATCAGCGAACCCCATAAGGGTCTTGCAGGGGGCACGATCATCAATTCTTGTTGGGCTGGAAATCAAGAAGGAGAAAGTGTCGATGATGTCACGTCCAGGCCTACGGTTCAGCAACTAGAAATCTCTTTGATTGTGGACCTCTCGCGACGCTTTGTGCCGGACGCCTCCGACGATCCCTCTAGACCAATCCTGCCTTAGTTTTTTGTTTTGTTCTTGGTTTGTATAAGTCTGTCTGCCTTTGTTATTTTTCTGGTTTTAATGTCTTTTATTTTTGTTATAACCCAAGATTTGGTTATATATTTTATTTCGTCACAAGTGGCCTTATGTGGATGTATTCTGGATTCAGGACATGGAGGTCTTTCTTATTAAAGGCGAGGACGAGGAGGTCTTTTGCCATTGGTTAATTAGGTAAGGATTTATTTAGGTTAATAAATTCCTTAATTATCCTCTCTTCTAATCACGCTCCCACGACGTTCATTCTTTCCCCTCACTTTGTTAGTTATCGAGACGCTTCTCTCTTCTCCGCTCTCTCTCTCTTTCTCAGAAGTTACGTTCTCTCAAGCTCTCAAGCCTGCGTGTGTGGCTTTGCAATTCGAGTTCTGCTGTGGATCCTTCTCTCTGTTGCACTCCGGTTCAGATTAAGGTAAGGGCGTCAGTTTGTTCTTGTGCAATTCTGCGATTTGGGAACCCCTCTCATTCTGATTTAGGTTTCTACAATCTGATTGTCAGAAGTGTTGATCTCCTACGCGGCTGTGTTCGGAGTCTCCTCTGTGTTTCCTTTTGCTGTCAGATTCAGGTGAGGATTGTGTGCAGTTTTTGGATTGCAATTCCGGTTTCAGGGTTTGAGTTTCCGTTTTCTGAATTGTGAGTTTCTGCAATTGTGATTTAATCAGTGATTTGGAATTGCGTTGTTGGTCTGCGTTGCTGGAGCTGTGTTGGTCTGGACTCTGCCATTCAGATTGTGTTTCATCTGCTGTTAATTCGAGGTAGGTGGCTGATGGATTCGGCTAGTATGTTCAGCCTTGGGGCGTTTCGAATTCTGGTTTCTGATGTGTGAATTACCTCTGCATTGTGTTTGTGAATCATTCCGTTGCGTTGTTTGAATAATTACAAACCCCCAAGGTTGTTTTCTACAATTGTATGATGTTTTGACATTGTTTTACTGCCTCTGATTGTGTAAAAATCGCCTCTGTTCTCTGTGTTTTTCGGCGTGTCCGAACTTCTGTCCAACCGTTGAAGTTCGGACATGCCCTTCTGCGCTTTAATTTTCTGAAGTTTTCGCTGTGTCCGAACTTCCGTCCGAGCTTTGAAGTTCGGACACAGCCTTCTGTATTCTCTGATTTTGTCTCGACCTGTGTCCGAACATGGATGTCCGGACACAAGTTCGGACTCTGCGCGTGTCTGGTTTCCGAAGAACGTCCGAACATCTGTCCGACCTTTGATGTTCGGACACCTCTGTCTCTTCTACTGTTTTAATGTTCGACCTGTGTCCGAACTTGGTAGTTCGGACACATGTTCGGACATCTATCTGATTTCAACTTCTGAGTCTCGACTTGTGTCCGAACATTGATGTCCGGACACAAGTTCGGACATGGTACTGTTTTGACCATAACTTGCTCGTTTGAGCTCTGTTTTGACTTCCGTTTGCGGGGTTGGATTCCCCTTCTGATTTCCAAGCCATCTATGTGCTTTCTGGTGCCTTTGGTGCACATATGCTTATCTGTATTTAAGCTTCTGTTTTGGGACCTAGTTATCTCTGTGTCTGAGCCTTTGGATGGCTGGTTTCGCTGTCTCGTAGCGCGCTATGTAGGATCCTTCTGTTCACGGGTGATGTTCCCCGTTCTGTTCACGGGTGTTTACACCTGTTCTGTTCACGAGTGAGATTTCCTCGTTCTGTTCACGAGCTGGTTGCTCGTTCTGTCTGTATGCTGTGATCGCTAGTGTCCCACTCTGTTTTCTGCTTCTGACCGCTTCTGACTCTGTTTAGTCCTCTATCGTATGGACTTCTGTTCTGTTTTCTGACATGCTTTTGGGTTCCTTTGACTCCTTCAGATTTGCTAACATTCTGTAAAATGTTTTGAGCATGCTGGTTGATGAAGTTAGTCATCTACTGGGCATAGTTGTGTGCTCATTCCCCTACTTTATCTAACATTGCAGATTGATCAGCGAGGGTCACTTTGCAGCTCTGGAGTTTAGTTCATTTTGTTATTTGTTTCGTTGAGACTTGTATCTGAATTTGAGCCTTTGGGCCTCTTTGTTAGCTTCCGCTTCTGATATTAGTTTGGTGGGTTCTGTAATACTTTTGGGATGTTGCGACATCATCTTGATTATACTTTATTTAAGTATTCTGTTTTGGGTCTTATTTGCTTATTTGCGTTTGAATATTAGAGTCTTGCGTTATTAAATAATAATACGTGGCGTGTAATACCCCTAACTCCTAGGCCAGTGTTTGAGGGTGTTACAATTTTGGTTGTGGTTGGGAGTTTTTTTTTAAGCTTTTGGTTAGATCATGATCTATCTGTGCCGTAGTACCACTTGTGCATCTTCCCCTGATGGATTGTCGGTCTTTGGTGGTGGTTATCTGATCATGCCTAACTTGTTTTTACTGGCTTGTGTCTACTTGCGCGTCGTTAAATACTAGAGTTGTTGTTTGCCTTTAGTCGGGTCTGGCCCGCTGTTAGAATATTTATGTTTGGGCTTAGTCTATGTTTGGGCTTAGTCTGTATTGGTTTGCCCTCTTGCTAGTAGTGGGCCGGCTCTGTCTTAAGCCCAGTGCCCCAGTGCTCCGTTTTCTATTGTTATTAGGTTATAAGTTGCTACTGTAGCTAGGTTAGAGCGAGTGTGGGTAGAGTGCCGCGTTATTCCGGCTTAGGTTTTCTTCTTCCTCCTGTTCTTGACGTTTTCCTTTTCCAATCCTTCCACGTTGTGTATGATTCAGTGATTCTTGTTTCGATTGAGAACTTTTCATGGTATCAGAGCATGAAGGTCACGGGGCCTAGCTCTTTCATCACCAGCTCGATCAAATTTTCTTGATTCTATCGGTTTTTCTTCAACCCGCTCCTATCCCTTATTTCTTCGCTTCAATCCGATTCTTGAGTTCCGCATAGAAGATGGCTGACGACGGTGGTAAGAACAAGAACCCACATGAGGAGAAGGGTGACGCAGAGGCCAGCAGCAATAATATCATCAAGGTCGGGGATGCACTATATCTTGCGAGTTCAGAAAGCCCTGGGCAAGCGCTAGCCTTCAAATACGATGGAGGTCCCGGTTTTGCTCGATGGAAACACCAGGTCGAGATCGCCCTAGGGTCGAAGAACAAGCTCGTCTTTGTACATGGCACCCTCAAGAAACCCACCGACTGCGAAGTGAAGGCTGAGGCGTGGGATCGTTGCGATAACATGGTGCGGTCATGGCTCCTGATGAGCTTAGAAAAATCCCCGGCAGACTCCGTGCTATTTCGGTCCTCAGCAGCAAAGATTTGGGAGGACTTATGTGCGCGATACGGTCAAGTGGACGCGACCCAAATGTATGACCTTGAGCGCCGCCTGGTGAACATCCTCCAAGGCGACGATACTATAGGAGAGTACTTTGCCAAGCTCAGAGGAGTCTGGGATGAGATCGACACCGCCGCTTCCCTTCCAGTGTGTTCTTGTGCCACAGACAAGGCATTCAAGGACTATATCAAGAACCAGCGTCTAATCAAGTTCTTGATGGGTCTGAATGATAGATATGGGGCTGCCAGAGAAAATATTTTGATGATTTCCCCACTTCCGAGCATTGAACAAGCCTTCTCGCTTTTGATACAGCAAGAACGACAGAAAACCCTAACTTCGACACCGACAACTGAGACGGAACCACCAATGGCCTTCTCCGTAAGCCAAGGCAGAAGGAACTTCGGGCGTGGTCAATCGGCTGGAGGGAAGCGATCCAATCTACAATGCTCATACTGCCACAAGCTGGGACATACTGAGGAGAAATGCTTTCAGAAGCATGGTTTTCCACCGGGATGGCGAACGGGTAAAGAAAGGAAGGTTCAAGCCAACAATGTCAGTGATTCAAAGGAAGAAGGGCTCAAGGATCCCCTCGGAGGAACACTCACTCCAGAGCAAGTTAATCAGCTACTTGCTTACATAAGCAAGTCTCAGATCAAGGACAAAGAGACCCAAATTGCTGAATCCAACTGTGGATTCATCGGTAAGGATCTGTCAAAATTTACAATTAGTAAGACTTGCAATACTTATAATAGTTTTACTGCTTCTGATAATGTTAGTGGTAAGAAAACTCAGTGGATCATAGATAGTGGTGCCTCAGACCACATGTGCGGTGAGTTAGCCCTATTTAATCAGATTTCTTTCCTTGAAAAACCCCATGTTGTAGGAATGCCAGATGGGCATCCTCAACCGGTTAATTTAATAGGAGACATTAGAGTCAACAAACTGATAGAACTTAAAGATGTCCTTTTTGTGCCTAGTTTTAAATTTGGGCTTATCTCTGTGAGCAAGCTAACTAGACAAATGAATGGTAGGCTGTGTTTTAATCCTAGTTCCTGCATTTATCAGGGCTGTGATCACAAGGAGGAGGTAGAGATTGGGCAAATACAGAGAGGACTGTATGTACTTGATAAGGAATGTGATAAGGGAGAGCAAAGATGCCTTAGTACAGAAATAAATAAGGGAAGTATTCACTCCCCTAAACAGAATTGTAATAATTCATTAGGCATGTGGCATTGTAGATTAGGGCATTTACCTAAGGAGAGAATTTCCAAGTTAGGTCTGGTCAGAGAAAGACAATCAGTCGATTCTTTTCTTTGTGAACCATGTAATAGAGCAAAAAGCCACAGATTAGCTTTCCCTTCCAGTTCTATAAAAACTAAAGAGGTTTTTGATATGATTCATGTAGATCTCTGGGGTCCTTATAATATGAAAACTCATGATGGTTTTTCACATTTTTTAACCATAGTTGAGGATAAGAGTCGTGTGACTTGGACCCAATTGTGCAGATATAAATCTGAAGCCTTAAGCCTCATCATTAGTTTCATAAACATGATAGAAAGGCAATTTAATAAAAGGATCAAATGTGTTAGATCTGATAATGCATTGGAATTGGGAAGCTCTAATGCTGGAGTAGAGTTCTTTAGACTTAAAGGAATAAAACATCAAACCACATGCTCATACACACCACAACAAAATGGTGTGGCTGAGAGAAAACATAGGCATATTCTTGAAACAGCTAGAGCTCTCATGTTCCATTCTTCTCTCCCTAAGGAATTTTGGGGGGAAAGTATCTTGACTGCCACTTACCTAATAAATAGAATGCCTTTAACTAGTATTGAGAATAGAACTCCCTTTGAAATCATTCATGGTGAAAAACCTGATTATTCTTCTCTTAAGGTTTTTGGTTGTCTCTGTTTTGCCCATAATAATAAACCTCAAAAGGATAAGTTTCAGTTCAAATCATTAAAGTGTGTTTTCTTGGGTTACGGACAAAACAAGAAAGGGTTTAAATTATATGACATTGACCACAATAAAATTATATACAGCAGAGATGTTGTGTTTCACGAGGAAGTTTTTCCTTACAGACAGAAACAAGATAATTCTTTTGAAATTATTCCTGCTGGTTGCCCAAGGGATTCTATGTCTATTGAAGATGATTTTTTGTTTGAGACTGACCATGTTAAGAGTAATGTAAGACAAGAAAGGCCTAATACTCAAGATGAGACAGAAGTACAAGAAGGATCTGGAGAAGAAAGCAGCAACTTTCAAGATAGCAGGAGTGACATCTTGGGAGGTGTGGAGGACATACCAGAAGAGACCGGAGGAGAACCAACAGAAGCAAGACTCAGTGAAGGAGGACAAGAGTTAAGAAGGTCAGAGAGACCCAGAAGCACACCCAGATATTTGGAGGACTACATTGTGGGTTCATCAAACTCACAAAAAGATAAGTTTCTGTCCAACTACACTTCTGATTGTTTCTCTCAGATTTTGCAGGATAGAATTGTGCATGCTAATTCTGTGAATGTTTGCTTAGCTGAACCTGAATCTGAAGCTGTTAGTTTACATGAGAATGGTAGCATAATTGAAAGTAGAAAACTGCCACAAACTGTTGGCATAATTCTTACTGATAAGCACAGTTTTTCTTGTGTTCACACTGAGTTAGATGCAATGACAGAACCTGTTAGTTTTCAAGAAGCCGTTAGAGACCATAGGTGGAAAAAGGCCATGGCTGATGAGTTTCTTGCCCTTGAAAGGAATAACACCTGGACACTAGTCAGTTTACCAGAGGGGGTGAAGCCTGTTAAGTGTAAATGGGTGTACAAAATTAAATGCAAGGCAGATGGTAGTGTAGAGAGATTCAAAGCTAGACTTGTAGCTAAGGGGTACACACAGAGGTATGGGATAGATTACCTAGAGACATTCTCCCCTGTAGTGAAATTCACCACCATCAAGGCCTTAGTTATTATAGCCACCAAGAGAAATTGGCTAGTAAGTCAACTAGACATTAATAATGCCTTCCTCCATGGGGAATTAGAAGAAGATGTATACATGGAGATGCCCGAAGGGTACAAGGAGGAAGGATCAGGAAAAGTTTGTAAATTAAATAAGTCTCTTTATGGTCTCAAACAGGCTTCAAGACAATGGCATCATAAACTCAGTGTGTTTCTTAAGTCTTTTGGTTTCACCCAGTCCTTAAATGATTATTCCCTGTTTGTTAAGGTTGAAAATGATCTTGCTTGTTATCTGGTTGTCTATGTAGATGACATTTTAATTACTGGGAATGATCAAGGCCTCATAATTCTGTTAAACATGGTCTGAACAGAGAATTCAAAATAAAGGATTTGGGGAAACTTAAATTACTTCCTGGGCATGCAATTTTTACATACTACAGAGGGGGTAGTGTTTGTCTCAGAGGAAATATTGTATAGATTTACTGAAGGAATTTGATTTGCTCAAATGAAAGGACAGCTTTAAGTCCTTTGGATTCTAGTTTAAAACTTAGGAAGGATGATGGTAAGCCTCTGGGTGATCCTTTTCTGTACAGAAGGCTGGTAGGTAAAATCTCCTACTTAGGACATAGCAGACCCGATCTAAGTTTTAGCATTCAAGTTTTAAGTCAATTTCTGAGTAACCCCACTGATGTTCATTATAAGGCAGCTATGCATGTCCTAAGTTATATTAAGGGAACAATAAATTATGGTTTGTTCTTTAATGCTAGGAATGATTTTAAACTCATTGCCTTCTGCGATTCTGATTGGGCAGGGTGTCCCAATACTAGACGGTCTATCAGTGGATACTTTATCCAGCTTGGAGGCAGTCCCTTGTCATGGAAGTCCAAGAAACAGACGACCGTGGCTCTGTCTTCAGCAGAGGCAGAATACAGAGCTATGAGGAATGTCACAGCGGAGCTCAGCTGGGTGACCAGAGTGTTAGCAGAGCTTGGAGTCCAAGAAATTCTGCCGGTTCCTGTGAAATCAGACAGCCAAGCAGCCATCTATATTGCAAGGAACCAGTCCTCCTGCATGAAAGAACAAGCACATTGAGCTTGATGTTCATTTCGTCAGGCAGAAGTTACAAGAGGGCATGATGATTATTGAGTTTGTCACTTCCAGAAATCAGGTAGCAGACGTCTTAACCAAGCTGTTACCTGGAAGAGCTTACCCTTTACAGATGAAAAAGATGGGTTGAGGTTAGAAGAGGGTTAGCATGGTTAGTCTTGTTGTTTTGTATCTGTAATCTGTCAAAACCCATGAGGCTGTTTCCTCCTCCTGGTTTTCGAGAGGGGGTGTTAGAATATTTATGTTTGGGCTTAGTCTATGTTTGGGCTTAGTCTGTATTGGTTTGCCCTCTTGCTAGTAGTGGGCCGGCTCTGTCTTAAGCCCAGTGCCCCAGTGCTCCGTTTTCTATTGTTATTAGGTTATAAGTTGCTACTGTAGCTAGGTTAGAGCGAGTGTGGGTAGAGTGCCGCGTTATTCCGGCTTAGGTTTTCTTCTTCCTCCTGTTCTTGACGTTTTCCTTTTCCAATCCTTCCACGTTGTATGTGATTCAGTGATTCTTGTTTCGATTGAGAACTTTTCACCCGCGCTCTTGTGATGTATGATATATAGTTATTGGCCTTTAAAAAAAATAAAATTTTAGCATACGTCGTCGACTCTGTGTCATGAATATACAAGAAGCTTACACCAACCAATTAATGGAAGAATCATGCCGAGTGACGAAGTTTTTTGATATATATGCATATGTTGATTCGTATTCTAAAAGGCTCTCCTTTGAATCAAAACAAGTCACGTAATACGTACGCTAAAAGCGTCCAATACGACAGATTATGATTATTCACAACTTGACTTACAAAATCACTTTTTGCTTATAGTTTCCTTTAAATTCCAAACTATACTATAGACAAGGTGGATGGGGAGAGAGTACAAGCTGGATCAGCACAGTCACGATCACAAACATTGTGGACGTACTATATTATATAAACAAGATTTTGACGGGAAGGCAACACGCATGTGCCAAAGTGTTGTTTGGTTTTGGATAATATAAAAATAAGAGATAAAGATTGTCGTGATCTGAGTCGGGTGGGGTGGGGGCAGAGGCACATGTTGGGGAGCACCAAGCTAGTGTAGTGGGATCAATGACTTTAGGTGCCTCATTAGCAATGCTACAAAAGAACTCTTTTTTTGCAGCTTTTTGAGTGTGTGGTTTCATTCAATGCTAGCTGTGTGTTTCTGTCTAATCAATTCTATGAATCTCATACCTACGATTATTCTTTCTGCTTCTGCTCACTTTTTTTATAATTACAGGATAACTAGTTATATAAGGTGATACTTTTTTTTAAAATATATAAGGTGATATTTAGTGTAATGCTTTCTCATCCAAAAGAAAATAAGAATAAAAAACACACATTACTTTGAATACAGGAAATTAAACAAGTTTCTAAAAGAAAGAATAATATGATTAGGAAAGTGAACCACATTTCTGTTCCATTCTAAGTTTGCTCCATTCTTTCAGCTCACTTTATGTTCAAAGGTCATAAACACCTGGCCACTCTACAATATTAGGTGGAAAGTTGTAAATTTTCAAAGGCTCCTTATGAAAATCAAGGTTTAGTTCAGAGATTATGTGCAAACGTAGATCTAAACACTACAGAGTGAAAGAAGTAGCAAGATAGAAATTTAGGGTTTTTCCATGCATTAGGTACCATTGTCTTTTGAATAAAAATCTGTAGAGGGGGGGGGGACCTTTTTTTTTCTAACAAAAACTGTTGTCTATCAAGCTAATTAAGACAACTAGTAGATTAACCATTCTCTAATAGGCTATTTATGCAACTTAAATACGCTTATTGTATCAAACACAACATTAAAAAAGTAACTGATGTCTTTGAAGTGTTGTCCTTAACTATTTTAGTAGTGCAATAAGAAAGGAAGAAGACGTCTTCTAAATTTAATGTTGTTTTGTGCTACAAGTGGGATAATTTTTAAGTCATATACTTCGTAGCTTATAACCTGCTGTATTCCTCTAGTCTTTTACCAGTTGATGATTTCTTTGAAGTGCTTGCTGGGAAGCTCAGCCGGATAGATGTGTAGGACCTTCATGCACCTTTACTTCGCATGGGATCGATACTGTGGATGCAGTTGTGTTTATATAATATAAGGAGATTGTCTTCCATCAAATCTTTGAGTGACCCATTACTAGAACGGGATTATAACATCAAATATTTATACATAGTTACACTAATGACAGATTCAGAAACATGCCTGTATTATTGACATGGGAGGCTGGAATGGATTGGAATGGACATGGAACATTTTATGGCGCAGGCCACTATTCTTATATGAACGGGTGCAAGTGGATCATATGATGCAGGTTATAAATCAAGCACGACCGGCGATATGAATGAAGATGACACACTGTCATGGGTTGCTGCAAAAGACGGTGTATACACGGTGAAAAGCTTTTATGATGCAGCACTAGAGTTGAGACCTTCTGCAACAATATCCTGGTGTAAAGCATTCTGGCATAATTTTGCTCCACCTAGGATTGAATTTTTGGTCTTGTTATTTCTTCATGGGCGACTGCAAACTAAGGATATCCTCTTTGCCAGGAATCTAATCCCTATTGGGCAGCTAAGATGTGTATTCTGCAGACGAGCAGCTGAACAGCCGATCACCTTTTCCTGCACTGTGTTGAAACAAGGCGCTTATGGGCTAGGCTATTTGACTGGTGGGGCATGCATTTTGTTTTTTCCACAATACCCGATCGAAGCCTTTCACGCCTGGGTTGGAGTGTTGGGTTCTTCGAAAAAATATCTCCTCTGGTCGAGTACTTTCTTTCATGCAATCTGGATGATCTGGAACCAGCGGAATAATATGTTGTTTTGTAATGAAGCGCGACCGTGGGCAGAGGCAGTGGACTCTGTGAAGCGTTTAAGTTGAGAGTGGAGTCGTCAATCGGTGCACCTCCCAGCTCATGTTATTTTATCTTCAAATCAGTTGTTTCATTTGCTATTTGATAAGTGATTGTATTTATTCTGTTCTTTTTTCTGGCGAGAATGGCTTCATGCCGTAGTATTGCCATTGTAACTGGTTATCCAGTAATTATCAAAAAAAAGATATATCAAAAATCATCTACTAAAATATTTATTCATTATAAGAAGATGATGATAACAAATGCCTCTTACAAACTCCAACTGCATTTATATAGTTAAATTTTTTTGGAAAATTCACAATATACCCCTTTTTTCATAATTCACAATATACCCCTTTAAACATGCTTAAATGTTGTCCAAAATGATGAAACTTTACATGAACGATGCTAAAGTGTTATATTTTGGTCCAATATCAAATTTGAAGTTTTTCAAGCTCATATGTGACATGTGGGACCCAATGAAACATGTCACAATTTTTATTGGGTCCCACAGGTCACATGTGAACTTAAAAAAGCTTCAAATTTAATATTGAACCAAAATATAACACTTTAGCATCGTCCATGTAAAGTTCTATCAATTTTGGACAACATTTAAGCATGTTTAAAGTTGAATTATGAAAACTAACAGGGGTATATTGACAATTATGAAAGAAAAAAGGGGTATATTGTGAATTTTCCCAATTTTTTATTATATGTAATCTTACGCGACTACATGTTCACTCTTCTTTTGACTTTCCAGTTTAGAACATTTGAGAAATATATAAGTATTATTATCACTATTATTTCTGAGCTTATATATCATACTATAAAGAACACTATATGGTAGTTATAATGTGATAGGGAGTCATATTGCTTGCACGCATTAGTTGAGAGGTAACTACTGGACTAGGTTAGAAACATTTGAGTGACATTAAACGTGCTAGGGTTGTCACTTCACTTATAGAACAAAGGGTATTCTTGATCATTTATGATCTTTTGTCAATGAATGTGTCCTTAGAAGATGACTAACTGGATAGATGTGATCTTCATGATTAATTGAGATAGGTGTGATCTTTTTTACTAACGGGGCAACTGTGATCGCATTACCTAATTAAGGTAAATGTGATATCTTTGGCTAGCAAGAGTAGGTGAGATGAAGTTCTTATTTGGGTAAACATTCACTTATTATGGCTCATGTATAGTGTAAATGTGGTCTTTTTATGAAGTCTTAAATGGACTAAGCAGTGGAAAAATATCGCTTATCAATGAGTGTCACGCTATTTTATTTATAAAGCTACATAGTAGGCTAGTATTAATTAATTTGATTCCTTATAGGTGAATATAAATGTTCATAAAAAAAATCGTTAATCTATTGAATCCGTAATAGATTATAGTATTTACAATGAGCTCAATTTTATAGTTCACACCATTTTTTATGGATTTCAAATCAAATTTTGTTATGCCATCGCATGGTCTTTTTGAATATCGAGTTCTTAAAGCATAAAACCCCGCCCTTTCAGGACTTCCCCTCCACATTTTTTCTTGATCACAGTCAACAAAAGGAGCGGAACTCCCGATGTCTGCGGTCATAGGGCCTCAACTCTTTTTTCATTCTAGAAATTGTGGGCCTTAATTATCTGTTTGTAAACAGACTGGGTACATTTTCTTTTACAAATGGTCCAAGCTAGTTACAAGCCTGTTAACCAAGAGCCCCTTCAGAGCCGGCAAATTCGAGCCTTGTCCCATCAACTCCTCACATAATCAGATGGACTGGGTCACTCTCATTTACTCACTTTCCCTTAGAAACACTCTATTTGATTGGACCGTTTCTCAAGTCACTTAATTGGACTTGTTTTTTGTTGTTGTTGAGAAAAATAGCCTCGTCGTGGCTGGTAGTACATTCATTAACGATTCATAGTAATGTCAACATTAGAGATAGCAGCAATACAGTCTGGGATACTTTTCCCCAGTCGACCAGAACGTCACACCCATACTCAGAAGCCCAAAAGAGCTATAAAGTGGGCACCGGGATTACCGCTGCGACATACAATGGGTAAGAAGCATTATATGTGGAGTGTAATAACATCTGGTAAAGGTCCAAGCTCAAGTAGAGAGACTTTTTTACCGGTCCAATAGGGGAAAAATCACTAATGTTTAGGAATTACTACTTTATTTTTGTCAGAAAAAGCGGAGGGCGGGCCTCATTTTATTTAAGATTTATGAACATTGTTCATCTTCCAGCATTTGTAAGATGCAGGAAGGAGGAAACAGTAACTCGTACATCTCTGGGCTCTGTGGATCCCTAACTTAGCTAATATATCTGCTATTCTATTTGAATGTCTAGGACTAAACACTACTTCCAGATCCCAATCAGGGTACAAAAGTTATGACACTCCATAATAATTGGACGGATCGACAAGTGATCTGGGCAACAGTAGAAATAATCAACCAGCAATGATGAATCTGAGCAGATGGTGACATGCTCCAACTTCTTCTCCTTTGCGAATTTGATTGCTGTCTGTAAGGCCAAGGCTTTAGAGTGCAGAATGCTTCTTCTTCCAAAGGACTTGATGAAGCTAGCTACCCATCTTCCATTATGATCTCTAACAATCCCCCAGCCGCACCATTACCTACAGCCATATTAAAAGCTCCATCAATGTTGATTTTAAAATGACCTTCCTCAGGGGGGTCCAACACCTCCGCACCTGAGGTCAACTATTACCAATAACCTGTGGCTGCGCTGGAAGGGCCGCTTCCTCCACTCGCCTTATTTGGGTCTGTTGAGAGACAGCAAGAACAACCTGTCTAAAAGGGATGAAAATGTCATTCAAATTCTGAAAAAAAAAATTTGTTCCTCCAAATCTAGAGAGTGTAACAAATTGTAGAAAATATAACAGACTTCCCTTCATTAGGAATCTGCCTGGCCGAATTATATTATCCGATAACCAGCACCACAAATCCTTACCATAAAAAGAAGAACAGCTGGCTTATGGGAGAATTTTGTCCCATATCCTCTTCGCAATGTGACAGTCACGAAGAATGTGTAGAGCTGTTTCATTTTCCCCACAATAATGACACGAAGCATCCAAAGTCAATCCCATCCTAACTCTTCTTGAGTTAGTCATGAGTTTGTTATGGCATACTTTCCATAGAAATAACTTGATTCTCTCCTGAATGTGCATACGCCAAATATAACTAAAATATTTGCACTATTACTTCCTAACTTGGACGCTCTACAGTTCGAATTCTGATTTGACAAAAACTGGTAAGCTGACCTCACACTATAGCTACCATTATTTTTGAAATTCCAATGAATATAATCATCCTCATAATCAGAAAAAACAGTAAAACCATTAATGGAGTTTAAGAGGTCAGTATGAAGATACTTATCAAACCTGTCCCACATCCACCCTGTATCATCAGACCAATCAGCAATAGACATCTGCAAAAACTGGTCAGGAACATCACAAATAGCACGATCCAGCAGATTCTGGTTATCAACCCAGCAGTCAAGCCAGAAATTAATAAGTTTAAGTTTACCATTACTGACAGACCACCGAGACCACCCTGCACTAGTTTTGCACAATTTTGTAGATTTTTCCAATTAACCGATCCTCTTCTAAATTAGGATTATTAGGATATTTCCGGATGAGAACCTCTTTACAGATAATATCTCATCCAATATCATGCAATCTTCTACTGTCCTCATTATGACCCCACAAAAGTCCCGACATAACTTATCTATTTTCTTGCAGATTCTATTAGGAATCAGTTGGCATTGCATTGTATAGATGGGAATGGATGATAAACAACTTTTGACTAAGCAAAATCTTCCAGCCATGGAAAGACTATTGCACTTCCAGCCAGCTAATCTTTTCCTAATTTTGGAGAGTAATTCGTCATGGTTCAAATCACTAGATTTATCCTGCTTTAAAAAGACTCCTAAATATTTTCCAAACTTTTTAGTGATTGGCATACCTGATTCCATACCCAAGATCTTAGCCCTTTCAGGACTAAGGTTCTTGGACAGCAAGATTAAAGATTTTTCTAAACTGACAGCTTGCCGGAAACCTTACAGAAATCATTCAAACAGGCACACATTATCTTAACTTGATTAGGTGTAGCGCTGCCAAAAAGGACTAAGTCATCCGCAAAGAAACAATGTGAAATGGCAATCCCCTTTTTTCCCTAAAGTAATAGGTTTCCATTCTTTTCTATTGACACTATTACTAATGACTTGAGATAGCCGTTCCATACATAAGACAAAGATGTAAGGGGACAAGCGGTCCCCTTGTCTAACTCCCCGCCCCGCAGAAAAGGACTCAGTAAGGGAACCAAACCATGAAATCTGAAAAGTGACCGAAGTGATGCAGTTCATAATTAATAGTCTTAAACTATCAGGAATACCTACAAAAGTTAGAGTTTCATTAATGAATGACCAGGATAATCTATCATATGCTTTGGCTAGGTCTATTTTCATGGCTAAACATCCATCTACAGCTCTGGTATGTTGCATGAAATGCAAGACTTCCTGAACCAAAATAATATTTTCAGTAATGTTCCTTCCAGGAACAAAGCTACTTTGACTATCTGAAATCCATTGAGCCATAAAAGGTTTCAACCTATTAGTGATAACTTTTGTAAGAATCTTTATTGCACCTGGCAAAAAGATATGGGTCTAAATTGATTTACATAAATGGGGTGGTCCACCTTAGGTATAAGAGTGATAATAGTTTGGTTAATCTTAGGGTCAATCTGTTGAGTCCTAAAACTCTCTCGAACAAACCCCATCACACTAGGTTCAACTAAGGTCCAAAATCTTTTATAGAAAGCAGTTGGGAACCCGTCTATACTAGGTGCTTTAAAAGCACTCATGCTACTGACTGCTCTTTTGACTTCATCACTGTCAACTTGTCTAGCTAGACTGTTAAAGCTCTCCAGATCAAGGGGACTAAAATCATTGCCTAAGTTAACCCTAGCTTTGTTCTGCTCCGCACTGAAGAGATCAAAAAAATAAGAAACCAACAATTGTTTGAGACTAGACTCATCAGAAATCCATTCACCAACTGAATTCAAAAGTTTAGAAATTCTATTATGGTTTCTTCTTAGCTTAGTTCTCATATGAAAATACTTAGTATTCCTATCACCCAGACGCACCCATTGGTCCCTGGACTTCTGTTCCACAGAGTCTCCTCCCTCTGCAACCACATATCTAGCTCCTTAGACAATTTAATGTCTAAACCAACTAGGTGGTTCCCTTTACCAGAATCAATAGCACGCTGAATACCCTTAATCCTAGCCAGAAGCCTCTTTTTATTCAATGTTATATGGCCAAACACATCTTTATTCCAGTTACTTAAGTGACAGCTAAGAAGATTGATAGACTCACTCAGATCAGTATTCTTATTCCAGTTAGCATTAACAGTGTTATAAAATCAGGATGAGAATCCCAAGCTGCCAAGTATTTAAAAAGTCTCTGTTTGGAACCACTATGAGGTTTAGGGCAAAAAACAAGCAAAAGAGGACTGTGGTCAGAAGCGAATCTAGGAAGGATGTCAATATATGCTTCAGGAAACAAATTATTCCATTCAACCGTGCTCACAACCCTATCTAGTTTGGCGCAAGCTTTACCATTTGACCAAGAGTATTGATTTCCAACCGCATGGATATCAAGAAGGCCCCTCTCATGAAACCAACTAGAAAACTTCCTATCAATTCCAAAAATTTTCCGAGAAGATCGGTTTTTATCAGAAGGGAAGAGAGTAGCGTTGAAATCGCCACCAACTAACCAAGCAATGTCATCCCTAGGTTGGATATTGTTCAAGACTAACCAAAGATGGTCTCTAATGCTAGCAACAGGTCTACCATAAACCGCAATAAACAAAAAGGAAGTACTCCCCTCCCTGATTTCATAGTGAATAAATTGAGTATCACTCCTTAATAGCCTAACACTAATGAGATTTTTCCAAAGTACCCAAATCCCTCCACTAAACCCAGAAGCATCGACACGGAAAACATTATCAAACCCTAGTTTACCACAAACAGCATCCGCAACACTACCACTGATTCTAGGTTCCATAATAACAATTAAACACGGGTTATGAGTTCTAATCAACTCTCTCATAGCTCTATGAAAATTTACTTTCAACGCACCCCTGACATTCCATAAAATAATATTGTTCCGCATAAAGATAAATAAAACAAAAGGGGTCACGTACCATCTCCACTCGCCCATGGATCTCTATTGCATTGATTAGCCACCATCTAAACTGAATCTCGATTTTGGCTTAGGGTTAATGCGGGATGCGGCCCATGTTGCCACTTCCATCAATATGCGGCAGTAATTCTAATTCCTCTTCCTCTAGTCGTAGAGCTTTACCTTGTTGATTAATCTCCATGGGGGCTGAAGCCAAAGGCTGGCCTAAGCCTGACTTGAGTCTTGTCTCAGATCTGCTTCTCCCATCAATTGAAGCTCTGGAACTCAAACTAGGCAGTTGGTTACCACCGTTTGTTTGATTTGGGGCGCGAACAAAATTCTGTGATTCATCGTTGCGAGTCGCCTCTTGCGGCTCCAGTGAATCTCGCTTCCCTTTTGTCGGCTTCGCCTTGGCACCAGATTGTGTCTCATCATCTAACTCAAGTACATTGAAACTAGGTTTTGAAAATACGCCGCGTTTCTTTGGATTCTCTTTATTTGGGGCCGGTTTTTGGAACTTCCGAGATAAATTCCTCTTCTTGGGAACCATCCATTCACCATATTCCTCAACAATATGGTTGACATGTGGCATATTATTTTCTCTGACCAATTTAACACCCTCCTCTTGACAGACTTGCCCATCCCCTTCCTGAAACGGGCACGACTCATTTTTGTGTCCATAGCAACCGCATTTAAAGCAAACCATATGCAGTCCCTCATATTTCACCTTCATAATTCGACGTCTAAATTTATACTTCGCCAACAGTGGCTTCGTGAGATCAACTTTTATTGCAACCCTAGCAAGCCGTGATTTCCCGAACAACGATGGCGAAAGATCAATTTTCTTTACCTTTCCGACTTTCGCCCCTACCAAAGCTAGAAATTCTCCATTGTAGTATTCATTAGGTAAGTATAGGAATCTGACCGGTACCTCCAGAGACGATAAGGCCTCTGTATTAGGATTGAAATTCGATCGCCACCTCCTTATCGACAGATAATGGTCCATAACAGGCCATGGACCTTCCGACAAAACAAAATTGAGATCTTCTTGATTATTGAACATGACCTAAATAAACCATTTGAAAGGTCGTCCATGAAAAATCTCCCTGGAGTTTCCATCTTGCTCTGAGTCTATCGTAAAGTATATGCATTGGTAAGGATTTACCCAAAAGTTTCACAATTAGCGCGTTTCTCCAGGGGAGCCTAAAATTGAACTTTTGTTCCTTAGTTAGGCAGATTGACGGACATTTGGGATCTTCCTCATCCATCTCATCCGCATCATCATCAGAGATTCCATCGTACATATCCTCGACCTCCTGAGGCATTGCCTCTGCGGCATCCCCAGAAATCACTTCTTTAAAGGTCATGACTGCATTACCGACTACATTCTGATGAATCGTCGCTTCAGTCTCCCGGAATTCACCCGAATTGCGGGCCTTCTTGGCTATTGTGGAGGGTGATTTTTCGGTATGAGGGGGGGTCTATCTAAATAACAACTAGCTGAGAAGCCTAGATCCAAGAAATTACCATTCTGTGGAGGGTGAAAACCCGTTATTCTGGCAGCCCTCAAATACCTACTAAATCGTCCGTCTTTCCCAGAAAGCATAAGGGAGAGTGCAAGTGTGCACTACACCCGCTCTCAATGGGCTCCACGCGGACTTATGCCTCTATAAGGCAGGATTGACTAGAGTCGCCACCTAGTTTGACCTATGATAACTAGGAAGGAAGAGAGGGAGGGTTCTAAGAACCATTGGTTGACTCTGAATTTGTTGCCTATGGATAGGACTTATCCGGTCATTTGCAGAGATTCCATGTGGGTTCGCACTGGGTTACACCCCTTGGAAGTGGCAACGACCACGACTTCGGATTGGTGCCCGAGGAAACCTCGGTCTCCAATTGTCAGGATTGCCCTCTTTCAAAACCTTATTAAAGAGATTCATTTCGAAGCCAAGGATAGGATTAGAAAAGGAGGAAAGAAAACGAGTGGGTGAGGCGAGCTTTTCTGCCAAGCCAGCACCGAGAAGAAAAACTGATGAATTCGAATGAGTCTAGAATAAAGGTTTGGGAAAACCGGGGTTGAGTGAATAAACAAGATATAGAGTCTGATGGTTTGAAGTTTGTAGGAGTCGAAGAAGGTTTGAGTATTTTGAGAGATATGAGTACCACCTTAGAGTGGGAAAGGGTTTTTTGATTGGAATGGGGTCGCACCCTAGATGGGCTGCCTACGTACTCAACTCCATGTTGAGATCAGACCTTACATAGTTCACGCTTTCAGGATTTTGGAATTTTGATGTTTGATGTGTGGGATGTTATAGTCTGTGAGACGCTCGGGTCTATGAGACGTTTGAAACCTTAAGATGTCAAAATCTATGAGACGCTTGGATCTGTGAGACACTCGGGTCTGTGAGATGCTCTGGTCTGTGAGATATTCAAATCATTAGAATAACAAAGTCTGTGAGACGCTCGGGTCTGTGAGACATTCGAATGTGGGCGGAAATGGAATTGAATTGAAATTGAAGTTGAATTGGAATTGAATGAATTTTTATTTGGAATTGAAATGAAATTGAATTTGGAAATGAATTTAATTGAATGAGAATGAATTGAATTAAACTTTTGAATGAATGAATGAATGAGTGAATGAAGTTTTTGAATCGAATTGGAATTTACAAGTCGGGTTGAATTTAGGCTGAACTGAATTGATTTTGGATTTGGATTTGAATTTGAGATGGGATTGGATCGGTATTTGGATTGATCGCGTGCCAAATTTGAACTGATGGGCCAGGTTAGGGCCTTGGAACGTTAGGCCGGAATGGACCTTGAAAGTGGGCTGAATTGGGCCTTGAACAATGGACTGGAGTGGGTCTTAAAAATTGGGCCGAAAGTAGGCCTTGATAATTAGGCCGAAGTGGGCCTTGAAAAATGGACCGTAGTGGGCCTTGAAAGGTTGGTCGAAGTGGGCCTTGAAATGGGCCTCGAATTGGGTTTTGAACCGGGCCTTGAACTAGGCTTTGAAATGGGCCTTGGATTGGGCCTTGGATCGAGCCTTGGATCGGGCCTGTGAGAATGGGCCGGATCGGGCCTGTGAAAAGTGGGCCGGTTTGGGCCTTGGAGAATGGGCCGATTAGTCTTGGAAAGGGGCCAAATTGGGCCTTGGAAATTGAGGTTGGAAGATGATTTGAATCTATGAGACAATTGGAGTTTAGGTGAAGTTTGTGTTTGGTCTTGAAACTTTTGGAAGTATCTCAATGTCTTGGGGGTTGAGGTGTGTTTGACGAGTGTAGAAAGAGTATTTGATATTGGGGTGTGGAGAGGTTTGATTTCGAGCAATTCATGAAAAGTATCTGGTTTTGGGCCGAATTGGCCTTATTTGAGATTGGGAAAATTAGGCCTTGCTTGGAATTGGGTCAGAAATTGGGCCATATTTGAGTTGTTTTGAGCTTTTGGGCTTTGGAAAATTTGGGGAGAAATGATGAATCAAATTGGGATGAATTTTGAGAAAGTGCTTTTATTAATATATGTTATTATAATAAGATGTGGTTTGGGTCTAGGGATTACCCAGTTTATTAGGTGGGACCATGGCTCACCTAAATCTCAGGGTTCACCCTCTATCCTAAGGCTTGGTCCTAAAGACATAGTAACTAAGGCTTATGACATTAATAAGCAACAAGCAAGAGGTATAAATCCCAAATAACAAAGCAAATATCTCACATAGGGTACAAACATTGGAGAAGCAAAATGAAGTGCAAACATTATGTACAAAAATTTGGTGATTGAACACTAGCGAAAATCCTACAAGATTTCAAAATAATTTCGAACTCTAATCAATATGTAGAAAGGGGTAAGATAAGCGCTAGGACAACATAATCCAAAGCCAGCTAGAGATAACATTCTAAAATTGTTCACATGCATATAATGAATTAAATTACAGAAATGAATAATCCTAAGACTACCATCGAAAGTAAGAACAATAAACAAATTACAGATTAATACAAACATAGATAAAAATCTTAAATAGAGAGCTGCTATGGGGGGTCGCATCGACGCCGCCTCACTTGAGCTGATAGGATCAGCAAGAAGTGCACCAACCGTTACATGTGTTTGAAGCGGAGACCCCGGTAGTCCAAGCCAAGATCCCGTTCCTTAGTCTTAGAGTGGTTTCCCATTTCACGAGCATTATGTACATGTCAAAAACACAACCAAAAGAGCAAAATGCATTAGTCAAAGAACGGAAGAGGGTTGGGATGTGTGCAATGGGATCATACGGCCCCTCTCAATGGGAGGAAAGGGGGCAATCTAATCATCTCCCACATCCCAACCAAGAACATAGAAAAGAGTTTCAAGCTGCCATCAAATGCTAAGGATTGTAAGATAAATCCAGCATTGGGGTTGCTACTCAAATTAATTCATCATCTTAGATTACGACTCAACCAAAGTGCAGCATCAAAGATAGGTGTTTTGAGTCATGTGGGATCATACCTAGAAGGGATTATATCATTTCCCTCTAAGATGAAGAAATAATAAGGACATCCAACCAATGCATGAATTATCTAAACAATTATAGCATAGGGCAACTATAACCCAATACATGTTCTTATCTAAGCGCGTACGAGACAGGTTATTTGCTAGTATCAAATCAGTTTCCAAACCAAATCGATGCGCAAGGAGCAATTAAACATCAAATGATCGAATTATAGTAAAAGGTTGAATGATAGAATTTCCAAACCCAATAAGGAAACAGTAAGCCCAAACGCATCAGCATAGCCCAAGGTCATTCCAGGCCAAGCAAGTCCACCACATGCGCAAACCTCAATCTAGTGTACCTCGGTCATAATAGAAAACCAAAGTATGATAAGCACGAAAAAGGTCCAGGTAATAGCATCACAAGCAACATGATTTTCAGCCGAAAGAAATGCGCAAGGTGCCAAGTGACAATGCCATCATGGTAATACAGCTGAATCGTAGTAAAGAGAAGCTACAAATGGAATTTCCAAACCTAATGGGTAATCATGAAGTCCAAAACCCAACCGCACGGTCATCTTGCAAAGTTCAAGACCAATCCCAAACCAAGGAAGTTCACCTTCAGGATATTTCAATCGATATAAATGAACCTCGATTAGACAAATCCCAACAAGGCATCAGAAATGAAGTTAGTGGGGTTATACTTGACCCACAGAGTAATTTGAAATACCGACTTAAAGGCAGCACAACAATAATGCCAACATAGCGGTAATTCCAACAGAAGCAAGTTCAGGTGGTCCTTAAATCATCAAGACCGAACTAATAACGAACAATGCCAGACCAAATCTAGAATCAAATCAAGACAGCGGTCTTGAACCCTAAAAAACGAGCTCCAGTACAAATCTCAAACCGTAACAGAATCGGTCAGCCCACACGAGAATCAGACATCATAGAGGCCGACAAATTCATCAATAAACACCGGATAAGCTGGCAGATATCCACTTACACGGGCCAAGGTTTAACAACACCACAATGATTTAAGCAAAAGCCATCACAGGAGTTTTCCATTCCCAGATATACAAATGCGCAAATGAGAAAGCGAATAGGGTCATTCTCAGTGTAAGCATGCATTATTGAGCAATTATTCAGATCTAAACTCAAAGGCAGAGTTAACAAGGAAAAACCAGCAGTGGCTTAACTGTAACCTTCGGAACAAAATACAGATAGCCAGAATCAGAAAATAAATATGTTGATACGCAAAGATTCAATCGATTTCTCCTGCGCCAAACTGTGAATCAAACGAAAGTCTCTGGAGAAACCGAACTCGCAAACTTGGTAAACGATCGATTTCATAAGAGCAAGATTCTCGCAATAACCAATGAACCAATATGACAAAGGTTAACACCAGAAAATGACTCAGTCGCACCAAAATAGAAATTCGCAGAGGAAATAGACAGAGAAGAAAATCGTTGACAACCGCAACCCGATGATGAGAGTAGGAGACGATGGCCATGATGTCCCTTGGTCGCCAGTAAGGTTTGCGATTTCGGATGGAGAGAATGAAGAGCGGAACACGAACGTTCCCATTCGACAGCTGGGTTGGCATATCTACAAGTGAGGAGAACAACGGGAGCAGAGAATGTGTGTTCTTCGTTCGTCGATTTCGTTTCCAGAGAGGGAGTGTATATAATCATAGTTCACCGGCATGAATGAAGAGAAGGATATAGGCAAGAGCATGTAGTCTGAGATCGCCAGTTGGGTTCGCTAATTACCGTCGGTGAGGAGAATAACAGGGGTGGAGTGATTGATCCCGTTTTTTTGGGTTCGTTTGCACTTGGAGAATTTCTGGGAGTGGAGGTGAGTGGTGGTGGTGATTATCGGTGGAAGGAAGTTATTCAGGTGGGTTTGATATTTTCTACAGATGTGTCGAATGGAATGTTCAGACAAAGGGGAATATAACGTGATAAGTGTCGGCTGGTTTCTTCGAATTTGAGATCGAGCTGGGAGAAGGGTAAGAGCTGACGAACAGAAAACATCGATGAAGAAACAAAAAGTCGAAGATGAAGGGGTGTCGGCTTCAAGGAGAATGTTTCTGAGGAAGAAGAACAGAGCTCGAGAGGTTGATCCCCCGGGATTGGTGTCGGCTGGCTTCTTAAAATATCCCTACAGTAGGGTTTTTTGAAATCAGTTTTATAAAGAGGAATAGGGCTTTCTGAAGTGGTCATGGGCTTTATTTGGATGTGGGTTACAAAGAAGAAAATGGGCTTGGGTTTGGGCTGCTGAGTTTGACTGAATACTGGGCTAAGACCAAGCTTGGTCCACTGAAAATTGAGAAAGAAAAAGGACCACCACAATAGAACTTCATACAAAATTGAGGGAGAGAAAATAAAAGCTATAACTCGACATAAGTAAAATCATCATGCAGGGTAAGACTAAAAGGATAGTCAATAAAAATAAAATGTTTTACTTACGAAATAACAACATAAAAAAAGATAAAATAATATAAGTAAAATAAAGTAAATGAAGTGCCCACGACTGAGGAAATGAAAATAACCAAATAAATAAATAAAAGGGTAAGTCCAAAACAAATTATTGTTTGAAAATTTCTGGAAAATTGGGTTTTTCTAAAATGCTTGAAAATTGGTTAAAAATTTTGTCGTAAAACGATGGTTTCATTTTGACACGCACAGCAGTACGTTTTTTGAAAAGAAAGGCGACGACCCCTCTTTAATTATTATTCAGAATTTGCTTTATGGGGTGAGAATTTTTGGTGTCTACAGATGGCTCCCCTTGATTCAATTCTGCAAACCCTTGCAGAAGTGGATCAAGGTTGACGGGGCGCCAAAAATTCTCACTGCGGTTTATGACTCGTTCTTATGGGTGCGGGTGCACGAGACTTATGACGAGCCTCAACTAGACCTCTTGACATCTAGCTATAGGACTTATGACGAGCCTATAATGCAAGTGAAAGTACGAGGACTTATGACGAGCCTCAACTAGACCTCTTGACATCTAGCTATAGGACTTATGACGAGCCTATAAGGCAATTGAAAGTACGAGGACTTATGACGAGCCTCAACTAGACCTCTTGACATCTAGCCATAGGACTTACGACGAGCCTGTGATACTAACAATTAGATTGATTTGGGGTGCACGAGGACTTATGACGAGCCTCAACTAGACCTCTTGACATCTAGCTATAGGACTTATGACGAGCCTATAATGCAAATTGAAAGTACGAGGACTTATGACGAGCCTCAACTAGACCTCTTGACATCTAGCTATAGGACTTATGACGAGCCTATAATACTAACAATTAGATTAATTTGGGGTGCACGAGGACTTATGACGAGCTCAACTAGACCTCTTGACATCTAGCTATAGGACTTATGACGAGCCTATAATGCAAATTGAAAGTACGCCTGACTTATGACGAGCCCCTTAACTAGACCTCTTGACATCTAGCTAAGGAACTTATGACGAGCCTATAATGCAAATTGAAAGTACTAGGACTCGGAACGATCCTCAACTAGACCTCTTGACATCAGCCATAGGACTTATGACGAGCCTATGATACTACAATTAGATTGATTTGGGGTGCCGAGGACGTTTAGGATGAGCCTCAACTAGACCTTTTGACATCTATTAGCTATAGGACTTTGACGAGCCTATAAGGCAATTGAAAGTACGAGGACTTAGGAGTGCCTCAACTAGACCTCTTGACATCTAGCCATAGGACTTATGACGAGCCTATGATACTAACAATTAGATTGACTTGGGGTGCACGAGGACTTATGACGAGCCTCAACTAGACCTCTTGACATCTAGCTATAGGACTTATGACGAGCCTATAATGCAATTGAAAGTACGAGGACTTAGGAGTGCCTCAACTAGACCTCTTGACATATAGCTATAGGACTTATGACGAGCCTATAATACTTTAATGGAGTACCGTACTAGTAGCGTAATAGCTGCCTAGCAGGTGGATGTGAAACGATCTTGCGCTAGTAGCGTAATAGCTGGCTAGTGAAGGAAAAAACTGACGGGACCGTACTAGTAGCGTAATAGCTGCCTAGTGGGTTATGCAATGAATGATCTCACACCAGTAGCGTAATAGCTTCCTAGTGGAGGAAAAAAAACGGCGGGACCGCACTAGTAGCGTAATAGCAGCCTAGTGGGTTATGAAATGAACGATCTCGCACTAGTACGTAATAGCTGCCTAGTGGAGGAAAAAACGGCGGGGCCACACTAGTAGCGCAATAGCTGTCTAGAGGGGTGTAAAAGGAAATGCGGACCGCACTAGTAGCGCAATAGCTGTCTAGCAGTGTGTAAAACAAAAAATTCGACCGCACTAGTAGCGCAATAGCTGTCTAGCGGGTGTAAAATGAAATGCGACCGCACTAGTAGCGCAATAGCTGCCTAGCGGGTAGACCTGGCAATTTATACCAACCGAAACCCAACCCGAACCCAACCCAGAATTTTATGGGTTAGGTCCTGATTATTGACCCATTCATTTTTTGGGTGGGTTAGGGTCATAAGCTAAATTTGTGGGTTGGGTTAGGGTAGAGATCCAAAACCCATGACCCAACCCGAAACCCGAAATATATTTGTTAATAGAAATAAAAAAATTAATGTACATATATATTACTTCATATCAAACTTTATGTTAACCTTATGTAAAAAATATTTTCCAATTAGTTCAAGTCCATTTGGACTATCCAACATTTAAAAACATTACACACTTCATTATGTTAAACAAATCAACGGTCCAACCAGCTCGCAAATCAAATCATTTTTTGAGAGTTTTGACTTCACATCTTATTTGTTTAGTTTGACTCAACCAGCTCTACAATTGCTAATGTGAAGATGCATCTCTAGGATTTGTTTTTTGTCAATGATATAAGTTTTGGCTTTTTTGTAAACGATACCACACAACTGGTATGTTTAGATGGTCTAGAAGTATGACAAAATTAAATATATATATATATGTTTGTGAATGCTATTATACAACAAGGTAAGTTTAATACTTTATGTCTAGTAAGTTCAAGAAGTAGCTACTATATTTTGAAAAGTGGTCCAAATGCTATCTAGCGGATGAGATTATTATATCAATTAAATATGTTATGTAATGTTATCCAGGTTTTGAAAAGTAGTTTTTGTTATTTGAAAAGTGGTCTATCAAAATAGCTATTGTACTAAATGGTACTCAAATCTGTTCTAAATAGACGATTTTCTAGCACAACACATGGGAAATTAAGGAGACAATTTGTGGACTATTTTACCCTTACTTTCTATGGGAATAGAAGAGTTGTGGGTGTGAGAAAAAAAGTAAGGGTTAAATGTGGAAAGTAAGTGGTAAAAATAACAAAAAACATTTTATATTCTAAAAACAATGAGAACACTTACAAAATCATCTATTGAGAACGTGGGGAGTACAATTAATCTCATATAATGTGAAATTTATAGTGTGTTAGATAATTGAGTTATGTTTGCTTAAAAATGGGTTGGTGGGTTGGGTGGGTTAGGGTTTAAGGATTTTAACGGGTTGGGGTTAGGGTTTAAGATGTTTTGACCCATCTATTTTTGTTGGGTTGGGTTAATGATATTTTAAATGGGTTGGGTTAGGGTTGATGTCAACCTGACCCATCAACCCGAATTGCCAGGTCTACTAGCGGGGTGTGAAGATGCGTCAGATAGTGAGCAAAAGTTTGGGTATATGCAGATGATATGTGATGTGAGGTGATTAACCAATGTATAATTGAATTAAACTCCCTGTTTATGGAGGTAGGTTTTTGTGTGAGCAGATGGCTTTATAGTTACATCAAAACTTCGGGATGGCTCCGGTGGCTCCGACATGGCTTCAAGGATCTGAGATGGCTCCAGCATGCGTTGATGGCTTCGATATGCACTGATGGCTCCGGTATGCACTGATGGCTCCGGTATGCACTGATGGCTCCGGTGTGACCAATGGTCTCGGGGTGGGTGGGGTTTGACATGGTTGGTGATTTTGTGGTAGTATGTGGGCTTTGATTTGCCTTGTTTTTTTTTTCAGGATGGTTGATGGCTCCGATGATGGATTGTTTAACGGGATTTGTTGTGGACTTGTAGTGAGTGAATGGTTTTTCATGAGTGAATGATGAAACACATTTGCATGACTTTGTTGGGAGTTCCCATCATGGTTCCAGGATTTCCATGGATGGCTCCGGGATGACCTTGTGCTGATTGAGCATGACGATGCTTTGGTTGGTTCACTTTAATGACACCGAGGGGAAAAGGGAAGTTTTCGCCTTTGATGTGGTCGCACCCTGAACGGGCTGCCTACGTACTCAATTCCGTATTGAGATCAGACCATACGTAGTTTGAAACTGTGTAGGCAAGACCCTGGTGATGAAATGGCTCTAACAGGGATGTTAGGTGGCTCCTATTGTTCTCGAACTGTTGAGATGGCTCCTGTGTAGCTCTAAAGATGGTCACAATGTCTGAGGACGGCTCCCGTATGGCTCCAATTGGCTTGGGAGGGGTGTCAATGAGACTCAAGTATGACAGTGGATGGCTCCGAGATTGTCTTCGTACGGCTTAGGATGGCCTTATTTGGTTCGATGTAGCTCAAAGGTAGCCTGGGATGGCTCTGAATGCTTCGATGTAGTTCGAAGATGGCCCCGGGTGGCTTCATAATGATTCGACGTAGCTCAAACATAGCCCGGAATGGCTTCAACTTGATTTCCTTTGATAGGAAGTTTTCCTTCAACTACAGCAACTGAAGTCGACACTCTCAGCGAGACTAGGCAGAGTTCTTACCAATTAGATGTTGACGATGGAGTGCTTATGATGCATGCAAATATTAAATGCTAGATACGATGCAAAATGCATATGCAGTTTTTGTAGAGGAGGTACGGTCCTATCTCTATTAATATGAGGTTTACGAATATAAGACATCTTCGATTCGATCTTGAATGATTGTTGAATGGAAGGCGTGAATCATTTTCCTCTCATGGAGGGATACGGGTCAATCTCTCGTGAGTTTGGCTGTGTGCGCAAAGCGGTGGTGATGATACTCTCGATGCTTAGAGCAGTATTTTCCTCAGAATTTCCTTTTTGAGGTTATGGACTTTCCGTTCCTCACAAATTCCTCTCCTGCAATGGGGTAGCTGATTATGATTTGGTGGTTTAGTCGAAGAGTCACTCACACTCTAAAGACCTTGTGAAGTAAGGTCGCACTCATTCAACATAGTCCTTGATTGTGAGGTGGGACATGTTGATAACAAGCACGAAGCTTATGATTCATGTTTCAGATCCAATACTTTCAGTTAACGTTCGCCAACTAACGAGTCAGAGGTCTTTCATGGGGTTATAACGGGGTTGAGGGGTATGATGTATGCACATGGGACTGGAGAGATTTGTTTAGGAATTGTGGAGCTTTTGTGCAATAGAGGACATGTTTCGCCTTTGCCATGGGTGGAATGATTAGGCGGGTTTGATAACCCGTTGTCGGTTTCTACGGGACATGATTGGTCCTTTTGGTTTGGATTTCTCCTTCTTGCCTCTCCTGGCCTACGATTTGAACTTTCTTCTCATTTTTGTTATTGAAATTGCGTTGGCTCATCAACTTTTTCAAGCATTCTCTGCTTTGTATTTTGGCTTTCAGCTTAGAGTTCCATTGACTCAACGATCTTCTTGAACATTTTCAGTGTTCTTTTTTGGTGTTGGCTTTGGAGTTGCCTTGACTCACTGATTTCTTCAAACATTTCATTTGTTGTTTTTGTGAAAGATGGTGGGGGGGGTCATGGCTCCGGCTCCTTGAGATCCTCTATTGCAAGGGCAAGTAAGTATAGTACGTGGGTGGCATGTGGTGGAGTTCACAGAAAAAGGTTTATCGTGAAAGGCTCAGCGGGGCTCACTAAGGGATTATGTACAGGGCAGTCAAAGCTTTTGGTTTTGTGGAGGTTTTTATTCCTAAGCGCCTCGTCATTCTCATTAGTGAATGATTGTTTTCTTACTACTTCTTGGATCTTTGCATGAATCACAGTTGTATCTCGTTTATCGACATTGATCTCACTCTGAATTGTGTCTCTCCATGTGCTGAAGGAATACACAAGTCGCTCATGTTTTACCTCTATGGACTCGCTCTATCTGCCCTCATCGCCTCGGTGGATTGTCCAATATCCTCATTCAGAATTCAAGGGAAAATACCACTCTTCGCACACTACTCCCTTGGTTTGTGGTGCTGATTTCGATTTGACCCTTGTGTAAATTGGAGAATCGAGAGTTCAGTGATTCAAACATTCGATTCAACTAAATCTCTCAAGATTTTTTCCCAAAGATGTCGTTTCGATACGAGAGTATGCAAATGCAACTATCTACAATGCAATCTATGTGGTAATATGGAATTACTACGGATAGGATGCGTGAAATGCTGAAAAGGATGAATGAAAATGGTGACTTCAGGTTTGGACTGAACGTTTTTTGTTTGTATGTTTTTCCTTTCGGATGCAATGTATGCGTGGTAAGGCAACACCTAGTCTCGCTTGAGTCGGTTCCAGTTGATGGTTCATGAAGCTCATCCTTTCAATGTCGACCCAGAAGAAGGTGTAGTTGTCGGGTTGGTGACTAGCTCCTGGATTTTAGGACTTTTTAGGGAGTGACGACTCCCGTATGGTGGCCCCGCGATATGACACACTTCTCCTTTTTCGTCACTGGAGTGCAAGGTGATTCTGATTGGGAGAGGTTTGAACTTCCCGGTTTTCTTTCTTATCAATCTGAGATTGGGCTTTGGCGGTCGGGGTATTTGGGATGAAAGCTGGTGTATAGTGTGGTGACAATGAAACACATGATTACGCAATTTTTGAGGTGGACAGGACTTGCGCCTGTTTGACGAATTTGGACTGATCAAAAATGCATAAGACCTTTTGTAATGGATGCAATGCATGCGGCTTGCTTTGTGCTCGGTTGTATTTGTTGGTGTGCTTATTCAGGGGATGCCTTCTAGATACCGTGAATTTTCACCCGATAAAGCGAGATTTATGAATGATATATAACTGTGAGGGGTCATTCCTTATTCGCTCTTTTCATTATACGTGCATGCCAAAAGAAAACCAAATTTTGGAAAAACATTTTGAAAACAACGTGTTTTCAAAGTGGCAGATTTTCTCAATATGGATTTTGATGCTCAGTCATTCGTAAATAAAATAGGGAGTTGGGAACCCTATACACATTGATCTAAATAATTTAATGGGAATGTACAACCTATACACAAGTCTATTCAGAAATTGACAAGAGAGAAAAGAATGCTAGGGAAAACCTATACATCAATTCTAAAAGTCATTAAATGGGGGATTTGAGCTTAAAAACTTCTCCCGAATTCTTCTGCTCCGCCTTCGAGCTTCTGACTGATTGCTTACTCACGTGCGGCTCCTGATTGGCCACTCACTCATCTTCGGGTTCTTGAACGGCTGCTCGCTTGTTTTCGGGTTCTTGACCGGCTGCTCGCTTGTTTTCGGGTTCTTGACCGGCTACTCCCTTTTTTTCGGGTTCTTGACCGGCTGCCCGTTTTCGACCTCTTGACCGGCTGCACGCTTGTCTTCGGGTGCTTGACCGACTGCTGGCTCATTTTCGGGCTTTCATAGCGAAGCAAAACTGTGATCAAACAAACGGGTTGGTGTTCCTCTGATTTTCAATAGTTTGAACTCGAACCGGTGTCTCTAGTCTTCATGTCATTCGGCTAGCTCCACGGTTAGTGCGCCTCTGATTTTGTAATTGAACGGTTGGTGTCGGTCTTCATGTTGCTCGGCTAGCTCCACGGGTTGGTGCGCCTCTGATTTTTAGCTCGATCCGCTCCGACGAGGGAAATGAGGGATATTCTTGAGAAAGAAAAGGTGAATGATCAAGCACAAATCTTATGTGAAAATCTACCACTTTTGTGAAAACACGAAATGACTAGTACGCTCCACAGTAATGATCGCTGCTCTTGAAGGTGGTAGAACTTCAAAAATAGCGGGTCACGACATGGGGACTAAATCATTTATTTTGAAATACGTTTGTGAAAATCAACTTTGAAAACTGTTCTCGAAAACTATTTTGAAATAATGTTGGTGAAAAATATGTTTGAAATTCGTTTGTAGAAAGTAGGTTTGTAGAAAGTAGGTTTTCAAAATCTATTTATGAAATAACATTCTAAAGATGAAGTGGCAAGATTAAAACCGTAAATGTTTATGAGTAAAATTTAGGTGGGATTTGAAATTAAACGATCTCGTAAAACAGCTTTATGAGATGTGCAAAAGAGAATTCCGAACGTTTTGAAACAAAATGGTTTGAAGAAGTGATTTGCACACATGTATAGCATAAAGTAAATCGTGGCTATTGTTCGATGTGGGGCTGTAAGTGTTAATGTTGGGATAATCACTTTCCAGGTCAATTATGATTCCGTCTCACCGGGGGAACCGTCGTCCCTTCACTGTCAGCTCTCGGGGTTTTTCTCTGCTATGCCCCTTGCGGGGCACGTTATAAAGAAGGCCCCTCATTGAGTGAGTAAGTTCAAAAGGTCAGGACACCCGAAGTGATAAGGAAACATACACCACGGCCAGTGATGATCCGACGACACGCTCACTTTTCGGGAAACTCGGGGAAGTACTGCATGGGAACGGGTCTCCCGCCATCTACACGGTCAGGTGTGTCTAAAGTCCAAATTATTCACCGACCACGTTGTGCCATGTATGGGTATCCGATAAATACGGGATCCTCTATGGACGTATGGCGTGACATTGGGCTTTAGAGACACCCGTGGTGCAGAAGAGCAATGGAGAACTGAGCCCATGCAATCTTCAGGGTAAGATAGAAGGGTGGTCAGACAGGCGGCATACAAGGGGGTGACTACCCGTAAAACCCGTCTTAGACACTGGATTAGGCAGCTGGACACTGAAGGCTCATGGTTCACTATATGCTGGCTTAGACTCGGATAATGGAGGGTATTTTTGGATCATGAGCCTGCAGGGTGTAGGTTGATGACCATCTTGCCCCGTGGGTTTAGTCATTTATAATGACCCAGCTCATGGAAATCAACCGTGGACCGGTCGGGATTCCGTGACTCGTGGATAAATCGGGTGACACAGAGGAATGCATGTCCTAAGCTACCCTCCCAATGCACCCCACAATCACAATATAAATATAAAACGATGAAGTCAGTATCGACCTATTTGCTAAGAATTTTTCTTGAAAGTGATTCCAATTGGTTGCTTATTAACCTAGAGGGAAGTTAGCTTCATTCAATACTAAGTGTCTCTTTCTAATCGTGAGCTAATCATTAACCTAATTGTTGTAATGTTTGTTGAGGATCTAATACGCCATAACTTTCCTCATCAGGTACACACTCTAAGTGTGGAGAAGAGTAATCCTAGAGGCTTTGAAATGAATCTCATGAAGGTTTTGAAAGAAGTGGGGAAATCCCGACAATTTTGAATGGAGTTCAGTCTTCCTTGAGTTTGAGAAAAACTTACTCAAGTTTTCCCCAGCAGAGTCGCCATTCTGTGGAGGGTGATTTTTCGGTATGAGGGGGGGGGGGGTCTATCTAAATACCAACTAGCTGAGAAGCCTAGATCCTAGAAATTGCCATTCTGTGGAGGGTGAAAACCCGTTATTCTGGCAGCCCTCAAATACCTACTAAATCGTCCGTCTTTCCCAGAAAGCATAAGGGAGAGTGCAAGTGTGCACTACACCCGCTCTCAATGGGCTCCACACAGACTTATGCCTCTATAAGGCAGGATTGACTAGAGTCGCCACCTAGTTTGACCTATGATAACTAGGAAGGAAGAGAGGGAGGGTTCTAAGAACCATTGGTGACTCTGAATTTGTTGCCTATGGATAGGACTTATCCGGTCATTTGCAGAGATTCCATGTGGGTTCGCACTGGGTTACACCCCTAGAAGTGGCACGACCACGACTTCGGATTGGTGCCCGAGGAAACCTCGGTCTCCAATTGTCAGGATTGCCCTCTTTCAAAACCTTATTAAAGAGATTCATTTCGAAGCCAAGGATAGGATTAGAAAAGAAGGAAAGAAAACGAGTGGGTGAGGCGAGCTTTTCTGCCAAGCCAGCGCCAAGAAGAAAAACTGATGAATTCGAATGAGTCTAGAATAAAGGTTTGGGAAACCGGGGGTTGAGTGAATAAACAAGATATAGAGTCTGATGGTTTGAAGTTTGTAGGAGTCGAAGAAGGTTTGAGTGTTTTGAGAGATATGAGTACCACCTTAGAGTGGGGTCGCACCCTAGATGGGATGCCTACGTACTCAACTCCATGTTGAGATCAGACCTTACATAGTTCACGCTTTCAGGATTTTGGAATTTTGATGTTTGATGTGTGGGATGTTATAGTCTGTGAAACGCTCGGGTCTATGAGACGTTTGAAACCTTAAGATGTCAAAATCTATGAGACGCTTGGATCTGTGAGACACTCGGGTCTGTGAGATGCTCTGGTCTGTGAGATATTCGAATCATTAGAATAACAAAGTCTGTGAGACGCTCGGGTCTGTGAGACATTCGAATGTGGGCGGAAATGGAATTGAATTGAAATTGAAGTTGAATTGGAATTGAATGATTTTTTATTTGGAATTGAAATGAAATTGAATTTGGAAATGAATTTATTGAATGAGAATGAATTGAATTAAACTTTGAATGAATGAATGAGTGAATGAAGTTTTTGAATCGAATTGGAATTTACAAGTCGGGTTGAATTTAGGCTGAACTGAATTGATTTTGGATTTAGATTTGAATTTGAGATGGGATTGGATCGGTATTTGGATTGATCGCGTGCCAAATTTGAACTGATGGGCCAGGTTAGTGCCTTAGAACGTTAGGCCGGAATGGACCTTGAAAGTGGGCTGAATTGGGCCTTGAACAATGGACTGAAGTGGGTCTTAAAAATGGGGGCCGAAAGTAGGCCTTGATAATTAGGCCGAAGTGGGCCTTGAAAAATGGACCGTAGTGGGCCTTGAAAGGTTGGTCAAAGTGGGCCTTGAAATGGGCCTCGAATTGGGTTTTGAACCGGGCCTTGAACTAGGCTTTGAAATGGGCCTTGGATTGGGCCTTGGATCGAGCCTTGGATCGGGCCTGTGAGAATGGGCGGATCGGGCCTGTGAAAAGTGGGCCAGTTTGGGCCTTGGAGAATGGGCCGATTAGTCTTGGAAAGGGGGCCAAATTGGGCCTTGGAAATTGAGGTTGGAAGATGATTTGAATCTATGAGACAATTGGAGTTTAGGTGAAGTTTGTGTTTGGTCTTGAAACTTTTGGAAGTATCTCAAATGTCTTGGGGTTGAGGTGTTTTGACGAGTGTAGAAAGAGTATTTGATATTGGGGTGTGGAGAGGTTTGATTTCGAGCAATTCATGAAAAGTATCTGGTTTTGGGCCGAATTGGCCTTATTTGAGATTGGGAAAATTAGGCCTTGCTTGGAATTGGGTCAGAAATTGGGCCATATTTGAGTTGTTTTGAGCTTTTGGGCTTTGGAAAATTTGGGGAGAAATGATGAATCAAATTGGGAAGAATTTTGAGAAAGTGCTTTTATTAATATATGTTATTATAATAAGATGTGGTTTGGGTCTAGGGATTACCCAGTTTATTAGGTGGGACCATGGCTCACCTAAATCTCAGGGTTCACCCTCTATCCTAAGGCTTGGTCCTAAAGACATAGTAACTAAGGCTTATGACATTAATAAGCAACAAGCAAGAGGTATAAATCCCAAAATAACAAAGCAAATATCTCACATAGGGTACAAACATTGGAGAAGCAAAATGAAGTGCAAACATTATGTACAAAAATTTGGTGATTGAACACTAGCGAAAATCCTACAAGATTTCAAAATAATTTCGAACTCTAATCAATATGTAGAAAGGGGTAAGATAAGCGCTAGAACAACATAAACCAAAGCCAGCTAGAGATAACATTCTAAATTGTTCACATGCATAGAATGAATTAAATTACAGAAATGAATAAATCCTAAGACTACCATCGAAAGTAAGAACAATAAACAAATTACAGATTAATACAAACATAGATAAAAATCTTAAATAGAGAGCTGCTATGGGGGGTCGCATCGACGCCGCCTCACTTGAGCTGATAGGATCAGCAAGAAGTGCACCAACCGTTACATGTGTTTGAAGCGGAGACCCCGGTAGTCCAAGCCAAAATCTCGTTCCTTAGTCTTAGAGTGGTTTCCCATTTCACGAGCATTATGTACATGTCAAAAACACAACCAAAAGAGGCAAAATGCATTAGTCAAAGAACGGAAGAGGGTTGGGATGTGTGCAATGGGATCATACGGCCCCTCTCAATGGGAGGAAAGGGGGCAATCTAATCATCTCCCACATCCCAACCAAGAACATAGAAAAGAGTTTCAAGCTGCCATCAAATGCTAAGGATTGTAAGATAAATCCAGCATTGGGGTTGCTACTCAAATTAATTCATCATCTTAGATTACGACTCAACCAAGTGCAGCATCAAAGATAGGGGTTGTGAGTCATGTGGGATCATACCTAGAAGGGATTATATCATTTCCCTCTAAGATGAAGAAATAATAAGGACATCCAGCCAATGCATGAATTATCTAAACAATTATAGCATAGGGCAACTATAACCCAATACATGTTCTTATCTAAGCGCGTACGGGACAAGTTATTTGCTAGTATCAAATCAGTTTCCAAACCAAATCGATGCGCAAGGAGCAATTAAACATCAAATGATCGAATTATAGTAAAAGGTTGAATGATAGAATTTCCAAACCCAATAAGGAAACAGTAAGCCCAAACGCATCAGCATAGCCCAAGGTCATTCCAGGCCAAGCAAGTCCACCACATGCGCAAACCTCAATCCAGTGTACCTCGGTCATAATAGAAAACAAAGTATGATAAGCAACGAGGGGAAGGTGCCCAAAAACAATTTTGAGCACCATGCTCAATACATCATCACCATTGGATCTCTAAGAAATAAATTGATGGTGTGGATTTTAATTTTTATTATAAGGGTATAGAAGTCAAACTTAATTTATATTTTAGAAATAAAGAATAAACATTAGACAAATACCACGATCAGTTTTAAGAGAAAAAAATAAACAATCAATTAAATGGTAGTAAAGTAAGGATTTGAAAAACTAAAAGAAAAATTCAATGTTTTAAGCTAAAACTTTTATTTAAAATAAAAATAGAAATTCGAATCCTTTAAATTAAATATAAGAACATCAAATATAAATAAATCCACATTTAAGTAAATAAGTTGTATTGTCTAAATTTAAAATCTACACTTTTATCAAACAAATCTATACCTACAATTCAAAAAATCTATCATTTTACTTAAATATATACACTTTGAGGAATTATAAAAATCTAGCCTTCTATCAAACAAATCTACATCTATTTTTGAAAAATCTATCATTTTACTTAAATATCTACACTTTCAGGAATTATAAAAATCTACACTTCTATCAAACAAATCTACACCTATATTTTGAAAAATCTATCATTTTACTTAAATATCTACACTTTCAAGAATTAATAAAAATATAAATGCATGTCAAAAGTAAATTTGAGATTTTTGGAATAAGGAAGAAAAATATTAGACGTGTCCCACTATCCACTTTCTAGTGAAAAAAATAAACCATCAATTATAATAAATATTCCCACAATTTGTAGCAATATTTTTAACCGAAATGAGTGATTTAAAAAAATAATGATAAAAAGATCCCACGTTTTAAGCAAAACCTTTTATTCAAAAATAACAAATCAGAAATTTTGTTAAGAAGACTATTTAAAAATAACAAAGTATAAATTCTGTTGAGAAGACTCCTTAAAAATAAATATAAGAGCGTAAAAAAATAAAATCCACACATTTTTTATTAAATAAATCTACACTTATATCAAACAAATCTACACCTACAATTTGAAAATCTACCAATTTCCTTAAAAATCTACACTATCACCTAAATGAGGATTAAATTTAAAGTCTACTCTTTATCAAATAAATTTACACCTACATTGAAAATCTATTATTACTTAAATATTTACACTTTCACTTAAATATGAGGAATTAATAAAAATCTAAATAGGTGTCAAAGTTCATTTCTAATTTTAGAAATAAAATAATAATATTAGAAGTGTCCCACGATCTAGTTCCTAGAGAAAAAAATAAATCATCAGTATATTTTAACCAAAACATAGTGAAGGAGGAAGTTATTTCTTTTTGGTAGAGAATGAGGAGTAATGGATATGACGTAGTAACTGTCGCTATATTCAATGAGAGGGAGTTATTAGTGGAAATAGTAGTCTATTATACCCTTCTATATTTATTTGTTTGTATTTTAATTTTAAAAAACTAATTATTAAATAAGTAAACTTATTTACGGTTAAGATTAATGTTTTCAAAAATAAATTATAATCTAAAGGCTGAAAGTGACTTGAGCATATGCCCAATCCACATACACATGGGCATGTTCCTTTTTTTGGCCAAGTGACAATGCCATCATGGTAATACAGCTGAATCGTAGTAAAGAGAAGCTACAAATGGAATTTCCAAACCCAATGGGTAATCATGAAGTCCAAAACCCAACCGCACGGTCATCTTGCAAAGTTCAAGACCAATCCCAAACCAAGGAAGTTCACCTTCAGGATATTTCAATCGATATAAATGAACCTCGATTAGACAAATCCCAACAAGGCATCAGAAATGAAGTTAGTGGGGTTATACTTGACCCACAGAGTAATTTGAAATACCGACTTAAAGGCAGCACAACAATAATGCCAACATAGCGGTAATTCCAACAGAAGCAAGTTCAGGTGGTCCTTAAATCATCAAGACCGAACTAATAACGAACAAATGCCAGACCAAATCTAGAATCAAATCAAGATAGCGGTCTTGAACCCTAAAAACGAGCTCCAGTACAAATCTCAAACCGTAACAGAATCGGTCAGCCACACGAGAATCAGACATCATAGAGGCCGACAAATTCATCAATAAACACCGGATAAGCTGGCAGATATCCACTTACACGGGCCAAGGTTTAACAACACCACAATGATTTAAGCAAAAGCCATCACAGGAGTTTTCCATTCCCAGATATACAAATGCGCAAATGAGAAAGCGAATAGGGTCATTCTCAGTGTAAGCATGCATTATTGAGCAATTATTCAGATCTAAACTCAAAGGCAGAGTTAACAAGGAAAAACCAGCAGTGGGTTAACTGTAACCTTCAGAACAAAATACAGATAGCCAGAATCAGAAAATAAATATGTTGATACGCAAAGATTCAATCGATTTCTCCTGCGCCAAACTGCGAATCAAATGAAAGTCTCTGGAGAAACCGAACTCGCAAACTTGGTAAACGATCGATTTCATAAGAGCAAGATTCTTGCAATAATCAATGAACCAATATGACAAAGGTTAACACCAGAAAATGACTCAGTCGCACCAAAATAGAAATTCGCAGAGGAAATAGACAGAGAAGAAAATCGTTGACAACCGCAACCCGATGATGAGAGTAGGAGATGATGGGCCATGATGTCCCTTGGTCGCCAGTAAGGTTTGTGATTTCGGATGGAGAGAATGAAGAGCGGAACACGAACGTTCCCATTCGACAGCTGGGTTGGCATATCTACAAGTGAGGAGAACAACGGGAGCAGAGAATTGTGTTCTCTCGTTCGTCGATTTCGTTTCCAGAGAGGGAGTGTATATAATCATAGTTCACCGGCATGAATGAAGAGAAGGATATAGGCAAGAGCATGTAGTCTGAGATCGCCAGTTGGGTTCGCTAATTACCGTCGGTGAGGAGAATAACAGAGGGGGAGTGATTGATCCCGTTTTTTTTTTGGTTCGTTTGCACTTGGAGAATTTCTGGGAGTGGGAGGTGAGTGGTGGTGGTGATTATCGGTGGAAGGAAGTTATTCAGGCGGGTTTGATATTTTCTACAGATGTGTCGAATGGAATGTTTAGACAAAGGGGAATATAACGTGATAAGTGTCGGCTGGTTTCTTCGAATTTGAGATCGAGCTGGAGAAGGGTAAGAGCTGACGAACAGAAAACATCGATGAAGAAACAAAAAGTCGAAGATGAAGGGGTGTCGGCTTCAAGGAGAATGTTTCTGAGGAAGAAGAACAGAGCTCGAGAGGTTGATCCCCGGGATTGGTGTCGGCTGGCTTCTTAAAAATATCCCTACAGTAGGGTTTTTTGAAATCAGTTTTATAAAGAGGAATAGGGCTTTCTGAAGTGGTCATGGGCTTTATTTGGATGTGGGTTACAAAGAAGAAAATGGGCTTGGGTTGGGCTGCTGAGTTTGACTGAATACTGGGCTAAGACCAAGCTTGGTCCACTGAAAATTGAGAAAGAAAAAGGACCACCACAATAGAACTTCATACAAAATTGAGGGAGAGAAAATAAAAGCTATAACTCGACATAAGTAAAATCATCATGCAGGGTAAGACTAAAAGGATAGTCAATAAAAATAAAATGTTTTACTTACGAAATAACAACATAAAAAAAAGATAAAATAATATAAGTAAAATAAAGTAAATGAAGTGCCCACGACTGAGGAAATGAAAATAACCAAATAAATAAATAAAAAGGGTAAGTCCAAAACAAATTATTGTTTGAAAATTTCTGGAAAATTGGGTTTTTCTAAAATGCTTGAAAATTGGTTAAAAATTTTGTCGTAAAACGATGGTTTCATTTTGACACGCACAACAGTACGTTTTTTGAAAAGAAAGGCGACGACCCCTCTTATTTATTATTTCAGAATTTGCTTTATGGGGTGAGAATTTTTGGTGTCTACAGCTATGTGGTGCGATTCCTCAAATTTCTCAATAATCATGCTTGTCTTCCCCGACGGAATATCCATACTTCTCTACTGGATTGATTGTACGCGGACAAGGGAAAACTCTAGGGCAAGGCGGACACGAGATGTGTCTGCAACAAGCTACACTCTAAACGCTGGGATTAATTGGACGGAAAAACAAGAGAAGCTGGAGAACTCATTCTTGGAGAGAGCATCTTATGTTGTGTAGTCGTTTGTGCTTCAATTACTACTTTATTTTTTAAAAATAATTATAATAAAAAACCACTATGCCTCACTTATTCCTACAAGGAGCGCCAAAAAAATACGGAAACCAAGTTCCACCTCCTCTAAGCCCAACTTTTGGTCTCTATATGACTTATAGTGAGAGTAACAACTTCCTCATTATTTGATTTCACTACCACCTGCGTGAAAACTTCAGTCACATAACGATTGCCTCTAACTCATTAGACTTGAACTGTCCTAACGATTGCCTCTAACTCATTAGACTTGAACTGTCCTAACGATTGCCTCTAACTCATTAGACTTGAACTGTCCTTGCTTTTAATCTATGGACACCTTGCCAGGATGATATTGTCGTATTCATTCCTTGCTACTACGCCCAGTTCGATGAGTTCAGTCGCAACTTCACCCATGTCTACATTGTTTTCAGTTTCCCTTTTTCCAACATCTTCATCCAGCTTCGTGCACCCCAGTAGCTTATGCCTTTGGACATCATCCTATCACATTCATTCACAAGCCTTCACCCCTTTTTTGAGATCAGTTGGGCTTGATATTTTGACCCATACATGATTTCTCTTATCCAGACGTACCTCCGTGCCGTCAACCAGTTCCCAACACCCACCCCAACTGATGGCGCCATGTTATGGTTGGGATATTTCTTTACTCTCATCCACATGGACCAAAACATTTAATAATATTATTCTTAAAATATTATGTTATTTTATATATTTTCAAAAATTTATAATATTTGACGCATGGTCGGCTCTGGACCTGTGCGGTCAGGCAATCGAACAGGCCCCCTAATTATGGGGGCCCAATTTTTATTTGTTCTCTTTAGATTTTTGTCATAAAAAAATTATAGAAGTCTTTAAATTTGTTTTGAATGAAACATATTTTAACTTTATATTTGAGATATTTAGCATTGTAAATAAAAATACATAATTTAATAAGATAATTTTTTTATTTATATAATTTAATTTTATAAAGGGTCTCATTTTAGATTTTAGTACGGGCCCCAAAATCACTCAGACGGCCCTGATTTGACGAGTTTACAAAATTTAGAGCATGAAATGTTAGCAGCATTTGACGGGTTGTCCTATGTTCATCTCTAATAACTTTGTTTGATGTAATTTTTTGTTCTATAGGGATTCATTTAGACGATATTCTAATTGTGCTCTTTTCTTACTATATTGTCTAATAAGTTTTGTCTAGAAAGTACGAGCTATGAGGGATAAAAGGGTGAACCAATATAATTATATTGTCCAATTACAATTCGATGGATTCATCATTTCCAGTCTCTATGGATGATTTTATTAATAAAGAGTGATATATATTGGGTCTCATTAAAACTTTCTTAGGCAAAACTCATTGGAAAAATGTCCAGAGAGAAAAAAGAGTACCCACCACTAGAAAATACATCATAACGTCAAAACTAGAGATTTCAACAAGACATCAACAATCTCGACTAAAGTACCCAGATACAAACCAAGATTACTATGTCACCCTATCATTCCAATTCTTGCTACCTCACACATCACCCTTCAAAACGTAATACTGATAAAAACACTGCAATTAATAAGAATGTCTTTCACCACTCCTATGTCTATTCCTCGTTCCCCTTAACACCTCTCTCTCATGATCTTCCTTGACTTAGCACTTCTTCCCATGATAGACTTGATTTCACTATGTTGAGTCTCAACAAAACCCAGTATTGAGCTCTTTAGGTTTCAAATTCCTCCCTTATCTTCCATTGTTTTTCTCTAGAACCAATTCCCTTATGTTTTGTAGACCAATTGTCCCCTTCTAGCTTCTGTTATTGCTTGTCTGAGATTGGATTTGCTTGATGATGTTTGACTTTGTGAGATTTGGATTTGACACTTGGTATTGTGCCTCCTAATTTATTAAAAAAAAAAACTACTCCCTTCTATTCTTAACCGAACGGTTTAATTATCTCGCTCCGTTTTTTATTTTACAAAATCTGGTTAAGTGAAAAAATCATTTAAACCTTTTAATTTTAAATATATAGTTAATTATTAAAACTACACAAAAATTAATAAAATGTTACTACATTCAATGATTAACCAGACCAAAACCAAAAAGGGATAAAACCATACATAATATACTAATTATCAGAAAAACATAAATTTATATGATTTCAATCAACTTCAATATCAGTAAACCACATCAAAACTAATGATTAACCTTTTTGAATAACCGCTTTTAAATAAACAAGATTGGATAAACGGCCAATGCCACTTAATCGGTAATGAACACCTCCAAAATAATAGAGTAGTTGGTCCTCCTGGCCCAGTAGCGTCAGTTGTGGCTAGCTCCAAGGCAGTGTCCTGTGGGCTGCGTTTCTCCAGTCCTGGAGCAAAATGTGGCCTGCCCAATCCATGAGTGCCCATCCTGGTCTTGTCTCCGGCCTCTTACCAGCTACCCCAATATGAGTGGCCGGACTCGAATCTGGTATTTGGTTGGTAGTTAACTTATCGAATCCTCTGTTGATCCCTCTCCAGTGTATCTGAGTAGGCCAGATTCCCACCTCTTGTATTTCTATCTTGAATAAAGAGAGTAGCGTTTGCTGATTTTCTATGGATCAACACCAATCCGACTATCATACAACGGTTGTACGATGATTATGTACATCCTCAAACATTTTTCACAATTAATTTGAACAATCATCATATAAAATTGAACAACTTTCACAATAACATATGGAACTTTACATCAATATGAACAATCAATATAAAAACTTGAACACGTTTGCATTTAAAATGAACGATTGTACGATGCTCACCGTCCAACCGGTTGTACAATAGAATAACACAAACCAATACCATGTACTACGACGATGTTAGTATGTTACCTGCAGCGACGCGACGGCAAGTAACGTTATACGACTGACTGTAGTCATTATTATTACATAGTAGCACTTTCTGATCTAACAAAAGTTTTTTCTAAAAAAAGTAGCAACACTGATCTAACAAAGTTAAAAAAAATTAATCCATCGTAATATATAGTACCTAACCTGCTGAGAAGTTAATTAGGTTTGAATTAAGATGGAGGGTGGTGGTTGACATCCGACAGAGCCCATGTGTGGGGTAATCTCTTCGTCCAAAGTGAACACCAACAGTGACAATATTCTACCTGATATAAAGAGGTGTGAACTTAACGCAGATTCCATATTACGATGAATTAATAAGTACTTAGTTTTATTAGCGCCAAAATATAGTACTAATTCTTTAAATTGGGGTTTCTGTTTACCTAGCTTTCTAATATGAACCTCTCTGATCGTTCATTTACTCTTGGTGACATTAAAGGGCACATACATGTGCATTGAGAAACTAATGTTGTCTCTTATGTTAACATGGAAATTTAGTTCTTTGATCTTGTTTGCCGGTTTTATTCTTGGCCTATTTCCGAATTAATCGCTGTTAAACACTTATGATCTCCGGCATAAAGAAGACAACAGATTTAATTATTCTGCTTTTGCTTTAAAGACAATTAAACTAATTAATTAATTGTAGTACTAGCTAGTTAATCAGGTTTTCTTCTACTAAGGAGATATTCTTGATATCGATATGCTTGGTGATATAAGATTCTACAGATCAGAGTTTTGATCCCACCTATCTAGGATGCCATGGTAAGATTTAAATCTTTAATTTTGTATACTCTCATAGTCAAAATATAAATTGATTTATAGATAAATATAAATTAATTTTTGTATACGAGTCTTTTTTTGTAACCCTTTCATCGAATATTCAATAGGTGTCATCCAAGAACAACATATAACAATCAGTCTTAGACAAAAGACCCATCCTAAACAAGCACCATCAAGGCATTACTATATGCAACCTAATCCTCCTAGACGCTGCGAGGTGTAGCTTACAGCCAAAGCTTGCAAAGGGCAAAATCATGTAGGACCCCAACAACAAAACAAAACATACAATAAACTACTTACTAAGGACTATGACCCTCACACAAAAGAACTACAAGAAAACAACATATAAGACTAAGAACTAGGCGTGATTAAGGAATAAAAAAACATAGGTCTCAAGCAATCACGCCAAAACGTAAGACCAACAGGTACAGTTTATTTTACCAACCCACCCTTAGAATGAGCGATGGGTGCGTCCTGTGAACCAAAGCTGTCATTTTCCGGCTCTACCCATGAATAAGATCGACATCCAAAAGTGGTTCATGAGATTGCGGCTGGGTAGACGCCTTACCCTTTTTTGATGTTTGCCCCAATGTGACCAAGATTTTAGCCTTAGCTAAAAGAGCTCTCATGAACTCACCGGTCAAATGTGCGTTTACGATGTCCAGCTGTAATTTTTGCCTCCTCAACACTTCTGCTTCGTGTTTCAACAAAGTATTCTCCCTTACCTGATCTGGGAGCATCTACAGGACACATTAGTTCGAACATCTGTAGGACGACTGTCTCAGTGTGAGTCATATTTGTGGTTGGCATTGAGGATATCCAGTTGTCGCCATTTCTGTGTCTCGACTTGAGGTATCTCCCTGGAATGGTTCCCGAGGTTTGTTGCAATCTTCTAGGAATCATCATTATTGTCTGGCTGGTTTTGGTAAAAATATGAAGATGTAGCCCTAAGCCATGAGCCATAGGGGTAGACTTCAGTGTCAAGAGTCTTCTGGTCAATGCAGTCTTTTGTGGATCAGTAAAGAGGCCATATCGAAAACAGATATATAGATGGTATTCTTTCATATGTTAGTTTAATGATCGAGTCATGTCATCGTTATAGTAATTGTAACGCTTGTCATTATTGGCCTTCAGGATACCAAGAAGTACCTTGATTCGCATAAATTCCCCACTGACTCGATCATCTTCCTCCTCATACTCTAGGAAGCGGCTAAATCGGTTCCCAAACTTCCTTGAAAGTTCCTTGTGGTTCCCAAACTTCCTCAAAAATGGGTGGTGCTACAACGCCGTTAGTCACCCATGCGACTAACAAGGCTAACTCCAATACAACTTACAAATGATACGGTCTGAGTGCTGAATACATACCACTTAAATAACGAGAACTAAAAATAAAGATACAATACTGTAACATGATACAGATAGTAATAATCCCATATCATAACATCTACCCCACCTACACTCGGTCGGGTAATCTCTTCTTTCTTCAGGTACCTGAAAGGAAATGGGGGGGTGCCCCGAAGGGCTCAGCAAACAACTATGCTGGTATGAAGACCGTGCAGGCTGTAAGCTAGCAGGCCACACAAGCTATTTTGTCGAATACATGCAGTTCATTTTTATTGTACAACAGTAAACACACAACATGCAATATTCACGACAAGTAGTCATAGCAAGGACAATAATGTCACACAGAACGAGATTCCAGAAGGTCTAGTTAGATGTTCTGTTACAGATTGGTAGTATTCATGCCCACACAAGGGACCAACAATATCACAAAGGTACGTGATTATAAGGGAGGTATAGTGACCTCGTTAAACTCTATCTTCATAGAGTAAATTGATCGGGTATGATAAACCCTTAGATGCGATGGGACTCTCGTATGAGTAGGTGGGTAAAGTTTCCTCAGGAGAGAACGTAGTCAACTCCTGTACTTAAAAGATGTGGGAAAGGTATGAATAAACTCTTCAGGCGAGAATGGGACACTCGCGAATTTTCATGGGGAACCGGGAATCGGTCCCACCGAGATTAATGTAACTGCATCTTATTGTAAGTATACGGGTATTTAGCCCTACGGGAGAACGTGTTGTTCTTCCACCACAAGTAAAAGCGGGTATTTAGCCCAACGGGAGAATGAAGTATTCTCCCACCACAAGATAATATGGGTATTTAGCCCAACGGGAGAATGTAGTATTCTCCCACCACCGTCACGACGTACATTTAGTTGGAAGACGACCTGAGATAGGTACAGCTCCCGTAGTTGCATGCATGGCCAGATACATCTGGGCTCCTCGCTTTTCGTAGCATAGAATATGTTAGATGTCACACAAGGACGTTATGCAAGCATACTGTTGTGTATTGTCAGTTATCGCGTTTAGGGATAACGACGTTTATTTATAAGGGCAGTTAGTGAGAAACTTGAGTACAAGTTCTCTGTATAACAACATGTAGGTATTTAATCCACTGGTAATGTAGTGTTGTATGCGTGGCACATACACGTTATAGTCAAAAATGTTCACGCACATAAAATAACACAACACGCATAACGTTCGCGCACATTAAATAACACGACATGCATATCATTCATGCACATAAAATAACACATCAGTGTACAAGAGCAGTACAACATTTTACATGTAATTAACTTGGTCGTTAATTCACACAACAGGTAGCACACAAACCGGTATAATTCGATAGCAAACAGGCTGCAAGAATCCCATACCGTTCACCGTGGATTGTACTTGATTAATTCCCGGTCAACATCTGGTCAAACAAGGTCCTAGAATAGGATTAACTGAGAGCATTAATTTATGTTACTCTTGTATAAGATTGTTACCGTAACGTAAAGTGATTATGTAATCCCTCGTCATTTCTTTGTGAGGTTGATTTACCACTGTCATTGTTTCTTTCACTTCTTAACTTTACTTATAATTAAGGAATTATTATATACCTTAAATCTTGTAGTCTTTATTTATAAGAGTATTACTGCATGGTAGTACACTTTTATTTATTCCCATGATTTTAAGTATGCCACATTGACTATTCTCCTTAGTTTATTCAATCCCCTTGGATATATTTTTATATTTATATATTTATACATGTATGCATACAAGTATTGTTTTATATGACATGTTGTATTTATCCAAATGACAAAACAACTTATAAATCCGTCAATGACATTTATTGGTCATGTTTACTCAATTCTCCTCATAACTTTAAATATAATAGACTATAATCCCAAATATTATTCGATGGTTATATACTCTCGTTATTTCATGTGTGGTTTTAACTTAACGTTTAGTTAATTTCCTTAACCTCCTAACCTTATTATAATCAAGGTATTTGTTCATATACTTTAAAGTATGTAGTCTTAAATTATAAGACTTATATTGAGTGGTATTTCCTTTTAATTACCTTATGATTTTATGTACATCATATCATATTATTTTCTTTGATTTATTTTAAAATCCTTTGAGGTATTTATTTACACATGTAATATTTATAACACATGTTTACAGTTGTCTAAGTAATATTTCAACTTAATAAATTCCTTATATTTTCAAGTAGTCACTCAAAGACTTAGGAATTTCTAAAACTTCTATTAATTACAAACTAACCCCAAATAATATTATTTCCTTACAAATAAATTACTTATGCTTATATAACATATAGTTTTAATTTCATAAATTCTTAAATCACAATTTCTTTTCTAATTCCACCAAAAATCCACATAGGACTTAATAACATTTTTAATTCCAATGAACACCTTTATACTCTCGGTTATTACAATATAACCCCAAATATTTTTAAACTTTACATTATACAACAAAACACATTATATTACATAGTTTTATTTCCTTAATTAATTATTTCACAAAACCACCACTATAAATTCGGTAATTATAATTTGGACACCTTACCTTTTATAAATTACCAAATGACCACATAAATTTTGGCCTTAACATATATCTTCTTATAATTACATTTTAACCCCAAAAACTTTATAATAGTTATATATTAACTTATAAACTATAGTTTTAATATTTAATTTCCTTAATAACCAAGTGGACACTTATATTTCTACTAATTTGCATCCGCCCCTATTTAAATTTCAGATTTACATATAAATTACAATTTCACCCCAAAACTTTTATAAACTTAATCTTTTATGTCTTAATTCATTTTAACTCAAGGTTTTCGGTCAACACTTTGACCAAAGCCTAATTTCATACTTAATACATTATTGTACCTAGAAAATCATTCTTAATTTGGTTATACACCAACTTTTCCAGAAATTACAAAATAGCCCCAAAACATTATAAATTGTTATTTCAACACTTAAGCACTTGTTTAATTTAACTAAAATTCATAATCTTAATTCCTACCTTATATTATATCATTATTATGCCAATGACACATATTAATCTCGGCTATTACTATATATTCCCATATCTTTCTAAAAATTACATTTTTACCATATAACTTATTAAACTAGTCATTTAAACACTAGTAATTATTTCTAACTTACCCAAAATTCTTAATATGAGTTTATACACTATATTATATCAAAGTTCACCAAATTTAATATATAATTTTCGGCCACAATTAAATCTAGCCACCAAGTTTTTGTAAATTACATATTTTACCCTTAAACTTATAAACTTAATATCTTAGGTATTAAAATACCTAATTAACTTATCCAAATATTTTATAACATCTTTAATATATATTATTAAGCTATAATATACCAAATTGAAGTTTATATTTTCGCAATGATTTTTATACCCAAATAATAAACTTAAAATTGCTTAATCAATTCTTAAACCTTAATTTCATCTTTAACTTATCAAAACACAAATTTAAATCTTCATTAATCTCGGCTTTAAATTTACAAAAGGGTAATTAATGGTTTAATGTTATAAAACGTTGTTTAAACCATAGATCCACATATATATACTTAGATGAATTACTTACCCTCTTAGTAAATGATTTTTCCCTTGGTTTGTCCTTGTATCTTTGGCCACACAACCTTGATCTACACTCCTTGTAGGTGCCTTGAATATTAGAACAAGGATACCTTATGTTAAACCTTGAATTTCTAACTAAACCTTAAGAAATTCACTAAGGTATTATATACAAAATTTGTATTAAAGATTAGGATTTACCTTGATGACTCAAAGTGGAGTTCAAGAACCCTATAAATTCGGCCTTGACAAGGAGAGGGGAAATAAATTAGCTCTTGAAGAGATCTAAGCTTATAACTTAGAAATAACTCTTGTAAACCTTAAAATCAAAGATTTACCTTAAGGAATTTAGTGTAGGCTCACGCCTTGGATGAGTAAGGGTGAATACCTTGTCAATCCATGGAGAAATTGAAGTTAATAAAGAGAAGAAAACAAGACAATTTCGGCCATGAACTTGTCTTGGAAGAAAATGAGGTTTTAAGTCATTTTTCTTACCTTAAGCCTTTAAGAACCTTTCTTAGGTGTTTCCTTTGATTAGCCACAAAATTCCTAGCTTGAGTGATGATTGATGTTAATCTAGATCAATGGAATTGATTAGGAGAACTACCTTGGAGCTAGGAACCGAAAAATAGCTTGAAAATGGCATGAAAATATAACTAGATCAACTTAAGAAATGAGAGCTCTTACTAATGGAACTTACCAAGTATAGAAGGAGGAAGTGTTGGCGTGAGTAAGGGAAGGAGAAAGGGACTGAACTCGGCACATAGAAGAGGAAGAAGAGACGAGTCTCATTAATTGTCAAGGTTAGGTGAAAAGAAGGCATTTTAGCCAAAAGAGAAGGCAACAAAGTCTAAGGCCTTAATTTGTGGGATGATGTGTTGAAAATGGAGCCCATGGGAAAAGGATCAACCGGCCATGACTATAGGAATCAGACAAATTTGGCAATGTGGTCACATTAAGTGAGAAAATGATTTAAAGACATGAAAATCATGTCTCTTTTGTAGTCAAAATTGGCAGGTATAGGGAGGGTGAGCCGTCCTTGTTCTCCCCTGATTAATATAGTTAACTTAGGTCCTTTTAATGTTATAAACTCGTAGCTAATCATTTCTACAAGTTAAATGTGTAAAACGCGTTTTTCCGGTACCCGAAAGGTGCGTTTTTGTGCCCTAAGGACATTTTGGAAAATAAATTGTTCCAATGAGTTCCAAGAGTTTGTAGACATTTTTAAGGTCAATTATGGTATAATAAGGTGTTACATTGAGATATATGGGTTTATATCAACTCATGACCCAATTCCCGGGCTACCGGGACACTCCCGGACCAAAACAAGAACGTTTAGAATTTCTCCCGAGCACTTTGTGTTTAAATGAAAAAGTGGCATGGTATCTTCTATAAATATTTAATAATGGTCAACTAACCATTTGGAGTGAAGAAAACTAAGTTATACCAACTTAGAATGCATTTCCGGGGTCTCCGGGGCTTCTCGTGCTTTAAGGGGCGTGCGCGAGCACTCCGGGCACTTTGCGTTTTTAAATAAATATGGCCTGGGGAGTTTGTATGTCATATAATGGGTATGACCATTTGAGTTTGGTGGTGAGTTTTTAAAAGGTCATACAAGGTCACGCTTAACGCACGTTTTTAAGAACGTTCTTGTCGTTAAGATGTTTAGTGCTTATTTTTGACCTTTGATGAGTTCTTATGTTTTTATGATATATATATATAATAGGTGTAACATATGTTGTTACATTTGTTTAAATGTGTATATCAATTTATTTTAGCATTTATAAATGCTTAGGCATTCGTAAAATATTTACGTTGCTCGTTTGTATACACGCTCGTATTGATCTTTCCTTGTTGACGCTCTCTCTATCGAGCTCGTTATGTAAGGAGTTTAATCCTTGTTAATAATCGTACATAAACATTTTGTATGAGTACGTTAATACGTTTAGTAAAATTACGCCCGTTAGCGTTTATGGTAAAACGACTATTTTTACGTGACATTTGCATGCGTGAGTTTGCATGCGCACGCGCTAGTACAAAAAACGTCTATTTCGGCGGTTCCAATGGGCCTATTTCGGCGGTTGTTAACCGCCGAAATGAGCACCGCCGAAATAGGTGTGAGCACCTATTTCGGCGGTTGTAAACCGCCGAACTAGATGTACCTATCTCGGCGGTTCTTAGGAACAACCGCCGAGATAGGCCCCTGGGATTGACCGATGGTGAGATTGACCATGGGTCTATCTCGGCGGTTGTTCTCTAAGAACCGCCGAGATAGACCCATGGTCAATCTCACCATCGGTCAATCCCAGGGGCCTATCTCGGCGGTTGTTCCTAAGAACCGCCGAGATAGGTATTTTTTTTTTGTTTTTTTCCATCCCAGCTTATATATATATATATTCACCACATTTGTTCAATCAGACCTGTAATAATGCTTCATCCATACAGGAGCTCCAGCACACATTTAAAAAGTTATAAAAGCTCCCAATTAATACCAACGACGCACCACAATTTGAGAGTTAACAAAACCAATGCAATTCACACTTTCATTACAAATAAAAAACACCATACAATTCAAATCTACCATTACACCATCCACAAGTGTACAGAGTTACATTTACATACTCAAAAAGTTCACAAAACATCTTCATGATCATCAATTCATTAAACTTGTGCAGACGAACTCCGACCATTCCTCAAGCATCTCAACAATTTGAGCATCATCATACTGACCACCTTTGAACACTTCTTCGTAAGCCTTGAAAAAAAATGAACATTAATCTAAAACGTACAAGTCTAACAACATGTAAAGAGCATAACTGAAACTTTCAAAGAATGTTACCATGTCTAACGAGTGCTCTGGTAAAAGGTTGCCGCTCCTACTATGTCACTCATGAATCTCATGACATAGTATCCACATTCTGACCCCCAGGCTGCACCGGACACTATACAAACGCACATATTGACAGTTATAAACAAGTTTAAACATTATCACACAAATTTATCAATTAATAGAGTACCTTGACAGTGTTCCAAGGGATGTTACTCTTCATTGTTATACCCTGGAGTTAATGCAGCTCTCATGGAACTATATACATCAGCAATATATATAGTTTTAAGCATCAGTAGCAAGTTATGAAACAGTTAATGTTAAGTAAAAATAATTGTTGTTTACGATAACAAATAATTACCCCAGTATTGCGGTGGAGATCTTCGGTCTCTTGGCACCCGTACCAAGTGAGTCAAATTGCAAGATTCGTGGGTGCTTCCATCACCAGCACAAGCAATGACCAATGTCGACTGTCCACAAATTACACAATGTGTTGAAATCATTAAGCAACTAACACAAACTATATGTTTTAGATAATACTAAGAGAAATAGTCAAATATCATACTTGAATGATATGGCAGCATAATAAATGACTTGTTCGAACATTCAAGAGGGCATTCGTCATATATTGCATAAGGCCTTGCGGATCACTTGTCATCTGGACTTCACTGCACATAGCAGGACACAGGAATCCAAATCTTCGATCTTCATAGACATTGATCGCCTTATCATGCACCCACCTATGAGGCAATATCATTAGTCATTAACTTTTTATTCAAACATCTAATTCATCACCAATTAATGAATTCAAAATATAAAAGGTAGAAGTCACTCACATGGCGGCCGACTTGATAATCGACACATTCAACCAATCCCTCCTGAAGCACTCCTCGAAGTCGGACATATACATCCCAAATCGATGTATATCTTCTCCTTGAACTATATAGTGAAATATCCGCTCGGGATCTTCCACATGAGGGAATCAATCCGGTGGTAGCACCAACAACGAGGAATGCAGAATCTGCATTGGTCGACAAGCCGGCCAATATTCTCTTCTCCACCAAAGCAGGTCTAAGCACAAAATTTGTGGATGCCTTTGATTGCACAGGTGTGGCAATTCTTTTTCCTTTGCCCTTATCAGTCTTCGGTGGGGTCATATCCTATGATATTAGTCTAATTAAGTATATGGATGCAAGGTGGTACACCAATAGTTTTATAGCAACGGTTAAGAGTAATACCTGCCCAGGGAGTCTGACCAATCGTGCAGGCCACTGCACTGTCGCAGTTTGTGCAGAACGCACGGTAGGTCTTTGTGGGATCGGCACCGGTAAACCGACGTCAGCATGCTCTGCAACAAATTCGTCTAGAAGCACTCGTGCATGGTAATGTCGGAGTGGTTCACCGTGCACAATATCACTTGGACGAGAGGGGAAAAGTTTTCCCCATGCAACCATGACCTCTTCTACTCCAATTTGTAAAAACAGACACTCAGTGGGTGCCTGAGTGTTATGTGGAACTTGTTTAGATAAAAATTGAGAATTCTTCTATGATGATATTAGTGATCAAGTTAAAAATCATAATCGTCATGTACTCAATTGAAATGTTAGTCTAACCTGTAGAGATGCATAGGGAAACGGATCAGCCGAGTGGACACTACTTCTCACTACCGGTGCACTCTGCTGCTGAATGGGTGACTGATCAACTGGTGGTCGAGAAACCTCTTGGCTTTCATGCTGCTGTGGCTGAATCCTTGATATAGCCTGAGCGATCCTCTCGTCGACGTTCTGAGTAATCCTCTGCTCCATCTCAGCCAACGCTCTCAGGTGCTCCTCGTAGCTAATCGACTGTCCCTGGCTGATTCTGGACCCGGGTGCGCCAAATGCCTGGCGGATACCAACGTGCCCACCAAACCCAATGGCACGACCTGGATGATCCTTCTTACCAAGAGCGCGTGTAAGAGGATCATCATTCCTCTGTGAGGTCCAGGTGCCCTGGGTGAGCTGAGAGCTTAATTCACCCTAATATAACACACAAATACAGTTATTAGTTTAACATAAGTTCATATACAAAGGAAATGAACAGTTTGACTGAAAATGAAATGATATCACTTACCATTTGAGCAATAACTGCTCTCGTGGCTTCATCATATTGAGGATTTTCGGGAGTAGAGTTCTTCGGAATGTGGCTTAACTCCCACACTTTCATTCTTCTGCCACTGGCATCCAATGAGCCATCCGTGGGCAGATATCCCTTTTGCTCCCATTCTGGTACCCTTTGAGCAATACTTTTTCCACCTAAGTGGTGAGGGTACAGATTCTTCTTAGCATTTGCTTGTTGTTTCGCACGGAGAGCCTGCATAAATTAATGGGATCATGTTAAGTGAAATTGAACACAAAAAAACATAAGAAATTAAGATTAATTTATGTATGTATGACAATAAAGTGCACCTGGAACTCCGGTGTGTGACGCCTCTCAACAAATTGTAGCCATTGCTCTTCTGTTATGCCCTCGTAAACCTCCCATGGTGGTCTCTCACCGTCTCCACCATGATCTGGATCTGGATCTTCTGGAGTAGGCATCTTGTAGATGAACTTGTCAGCCAACTTATTCTTGTGGTCCCGGAACTGTTTCGACATCGCTGATAGCACATCCTTTTTAAGTGCGGGATCCACGGAGAAACGAGACTACGTACATGATCATTCAGTTAGTAAAGTAAACATAAATGTTCTATTATTTCACAAAAGATCATAGTAATAATGTAGAGATTTACCTGAAGACGCTGAAACATAGTATCCTTCAATGATTGAGGCACTTGCTTCCAGTGTGGTTTATGTGCAATATGACTTCACCAAATGGCTACCGTAAGCGGTGAAGTCATTCTTCCAATTTCCATGGGGCTGGTTGAATTGATTGAAGTCACCGGTTTTGTAGGAGGGCCCTTGTTAGCCTTCAGCCCACGTGTTGCACCTCTCTCTTTGCTTCTTCGCCTCTGGTGGACAACCGACTCCTCTTCGGTCTGCTGTGAAGGGCCAGCCTCAGTCTCGTGTACTGCTAACTGGTCCTTCTTCTTCTCCTCTTCGTGACCCGCTTACTTGGTCTATTCGGCTGTGGCTCAGGTTCTCCAGTCGAGATAAGCCGTCCAATGGGGTCATCATAGGGTGATCATCCACTGCAAAAAAAATCATAAAGCATTTTCATCAGTTAAACTCATAACATAAATACTATGATGCATAACAATAACAGTTAAGATGATATTACAGTCTACATTCTACTAACAACATTACCTGAACGTAAAAAACATAAATCATTTCATATTTTCTACCCAAACACCCTCATCATGGTCTGATCGTGCGTAGAGCAAATCGTTTTCGGTATCATCAATCGAATCCGGTAATCCAGTAGGAAACAAGGATGTTTCCTCTACAGTCCCATTTTCATCGTTATCCTCATTTTCATTTTCATTACAACCGGCCTTCTTCCTGGAAGAACAACAGACCATCTGCAGTCTTTCGGATCCTCAACATACCACACTTGCTCGCAATCCTTTCCCAGAACAAATTGATCATCATTATAACCGTGTAACCGTGAAAGATCAACCATGGTAAGCCCTCCATCATTTTGGTACCCGCGTCGGTTGTCCACCCACTTGCACCGGAACAACAGAAAGGAATCAATGTCATAGTCTAGTTCCCAGATGTCCTCGATGACACCATAATACCAATTACTAACTGGTTGAGATCGGTTACCGCTGTGGTACTCAGTGGCAGCAGCTTCAATTTTTACCCCACTATTCTGGTTTATCGATTTGGCATCTTGGCGTGCAGTGTAGTATGTATACCCACTAATATCATACCCCTCAAAAGATGTAATATTAGTTTCAGGTCCGATTGCCAAACATCTGATCTCTTCGCTTACAGCTTCTGGATCTGATGATGCTAATGTCAACACATGATCTTTGAACCATTGGATAAAAACTCGGTTTTGTTCTTTTGTCAGCCAAATGTGGTTTTTCAAAGGATTTTGATGCCTTAACTCAACCATATGGGTTTCCAAATAAGGTTCAACAACCTCAAGATGTTGTAAGACAAACAAATGTGCTTGATGAATAAGTAGACGCGAAACTTGCACGATCTTTCTACCAATAACACCTTTACCCTTAAACCTGCCATAGTGTCGTGGTTTTGGGATACCAATAGACTCTGCCTCACTCAAATAATCGGTCACAAACTCCGTGACTTCCTCAGTCACTGTTGCTTCAACAATCCCCTCTGGTCGATACCTATTCTTCATTCTACTTTTCAGAATACCCATGTACCGTTCAAAAGGGTACATGTACCGTAAGTATACCGGACCACAGAACTGTATCTCTCGAACGATGTGCACAATTAGATGTACCATTATATCAAAGAAAGATGGTGGGAAATACATCTCAAGTTGACATAAGTGATAACAATTTCACGTTGTAGATCATCTAGAGAGGTTACGTCAATTGCCTTGGAGCACACAGCGTTGAAAAAGAAACATAACCGAGTTAAAGCATTTCTGACATCAGATGGCAATATCCCTCGAATTGCGACCGGAAGAAGATGTAACATCAGTACATGATAATCGTGAGATTTCATGCCTAAAAGTTTTAAATCCTTCATCGATACAATGTTCTTCCAGTTTGAAGAGTATCCAGACGGTACTTTTACCGAGTACAGACATTTGCAGAAACTAATCTTTTCAGCCTTTGAGAGCGTGTAGCATGCAGGAGGTAGGTAGATTCGTTTCCCATTCTCTTGTGGGTGTAACTCCTTTCGTATACCCATGGTTTGCATGTCCTTTCTGATTTTCAATCCGTCTTTTGTTTTGCCGGGTATATTGAGTAAAGTCCCACTCACTGCCTCACCAACGTTCTTCACAATGTGCATGATGTCTAAGCAGTGCCTCACAGAAAGATGACGCCAATAAGGTAGTTCCCAAAAGATAGAACACTTTTTCCAAATGTTTTTCGCCGGTTTTGATGTGTTTCCAAATACATTTACAATGTCCTTAACCTTTTCGTACACTTCCTCAGAGGTCAGAGGTAGACGGGCCACACGAGTTTCGGCTTGACCATTGAACAACTTTCTCTTCGTTACTCGATAAGGGTGATCTTCGGGGAGAAGACGTCGATGACACTATAAACATTCTTCCCACAATGTTTTAAACGGTCCGAACAAGTGTCTTCCTCGCATATGGGACATGCAAATGTTCCTTTAACCGTGTAACCGGACAAGTTCCCATACGCAGGGAAGTCATTGACGGTACAGAACAACAAAGCCTTGAGCGTGAAATTCTCTCTTGCATAAGCATCATATACCACGGTCCCCTCATTCCACAATAGCTTCAGATCGTCGATCAGAGGGGCAAGGTACACATCAATGCTATTACCTGGCTGCTTGGGACCAGATATCAGGAGCGATAACATGATGTACTTTCGTTTCATACACAACCATGAGGGCAAATTGTAGATCACTAGCAGAACAGGCCATGTACTGTGTTGACTACTCAATGTGCCGTACGGGTTCATTCCATCAGTACATAACCCAAGCCTCAGATTCCTATCTTCATGTCCGAAATGTTCTTTGAACCGTCTATTGATGTTTCTCCACTGAGGCCCATCTGCTGGATGTCTTAGTTTCTCATCACTCTTTCTACCCTCCGCATGCCATCGTAAGTTCTTTGCATCTTTCGGATTCGCAAACAACCGTTTGAATCTGGGTATAATCGGCAAATACCAAACAAGTTTTGCTGGAGGGCTTTTTTTCTGAACGGAGGAGTACTCACCATCTTTATGCTTATACCGGGACAACGAACATTTCGGGCAATTGTCCAGATGTTCGTATTCACCCCTGTACAACACACAGTTGTTTGGACACGCGTGAATTTTTTTGTACTCTACTCCCATTGGACACACCCATTTCTTTGCCTCATACGTGGTCGTAGGGAGACCGTTCTCATCCGGTAGCATATCATGAATCAGCTCGAGGAATGCCGTGAAACCTTTGTCACTCAATCCATATCTTCCCTTCAGGTTGAACAAATTCAATATAGCTGTCAATTTCGTGTACTTAGTGCAAGTAGGATACAACGCCGTTTTGGATGCGTCCAACAACCTTTGATACTCATCCGGCCGGTCGACAAAGTTATCCTCAACGTTACCAAGCATCTCGTCAATTTGTTCATCATGATAAGTCGACTCACTGTCAACATTGACTCCGGAAGCGCTTGGGAGTTCTGACTCGTTAGTAGTATCGAATGTCTGCTCGGTTCTTGAGTTACACCGATCGTGACTGTAGGAAGATGAAGCATTATCTTCAACACGTTCTCCATGAAAAATCCATTTTGTATAATGTGGCATGAAACCACGGGTCTTCACATGGAGTTGTACGAGGTTGATGCTTGAATAATGTCTAACCACACCACAATCAACACAAGGACATGGAATTTTCTCCGCCTTTGTCCTGTCCTTGTGTTGCACTGCAGCTTTGCAAAACTCTTTCAGCATTTTGTCAAAATGTTCGCCTCTATCACCATACATCCAGTCACGCTCCATACTACATGTGCAACAGATCACAGGTGTGAGTTAGATCCTTTGTAGAATATGGCCTGTATTAAGTTGCACATGTTTATTTCCTAATGGAGCATGACTGGGATGATTGTCAATTAGTCTAGCCTAACTCTAAGGTTGCAAACACAAAATAAACTACCATTTTAAATTTAAGAAATTGTTGCACTTCTAAAACAGAAACCGGTGTTTAAAACAATATTACGAATACTTTTTCTACAAAAAATTTGGCATGACCTTTGCATAATTGTACACATCCCGTGCTTATTATTCAGCACTCACCAAAGTCATCACAACCACAAACATTCCAACAATGGCAGCAACCAACAATTAAAATAAATCAATTCTTTACTAGCTAACTGAAAACCAATTGCAAATTCAGATCATCAAATCAACGCTTTCAATTCTCCACTGTATAAGTTCAAACCGGTTTAGAGATTAACAAAGAATCGAGAGTTAGAATACGTACTTGTTTTTTAAGGATTTATGGACAGGGGAGACTGGTGCCTGAGAGGTAGGCTTCTGTGCGAGAGATGCAGCAATACCACTTCTGATATGTCTCTGCAAGGGAGCAACAAAAAATAAATTAAAAAAGAAATGCATCAACAAATAGGGAATGAAGCTAAATTATGTACTAGCACTTATATTTAAATACATAATTGCATTTATTAAACAAAAAATAAGGTTTAGTTACTTACTTGTGCACAGAGGAGGAAAGAGGAACAGTAATGGAAGAAGGCGGGAAACAAGAGAGGTGATTCACGGACTTGAATGTAGTGAGACCTGATAAAAAAAATTAGATATTGTTAGACATATACACATACATCAAACAATATTAATTACGAAGAGATTTTAAAAAAAAACGGCATGACTTTTGCATAATTTTACCTATCCCATGCTTATTATTAAGCATTCACCAACCATTCATCAACACAAATTTCCATCACAAATCAAACTAATACCAACTTTATCCATCAAACCAAATTTTAATAATTTGTGGAAATCAAATACAAAGTAAAATAAAGACACAACTATGCCTATTATTAAGCATTCACCAATTATTCAACAACACAAATTTCAATCATAAACCAAACTAATATATACCAAATTCATTCATCAAACGAAATTCCAATAATTTGTGGAAATCAAATACAAAGTACAAAAGAGAAAAATGATAAGTTAGATTATATTACCGGTTCGAAAATGAATTGCTCTCCGCTCCGCTTTCAATCTACCATCAAATGGTAAAGAAGCTCCTTAAGTATTTATCTGTAGAGACACAAAAGAGAAAAATGATAAGTTAGATTATATTACAGTGAGTGAAGAGAATGAAGAGAATGAAGAGTTAAATTAAAAAAAAATACCGGTTCATAAATGAATTGTTTTCAGCCCCTCTTCTCAATCGGGCGTGCGAGACTTGTGTAGCAACACCAATCTCTACAGAGGCAACGCATAAAGATTGAACAACATTCAGATCAATTAGAATAATTTTATATTAAACTTAACGACTATACAATACTCATATATATATATAAATACATTCTCACACCTCTACTTCAAACCGCTACTAAAACGGCTAATACCTCACCTACTACAATATTTTTCTACTATGACTGCTTGTTCACGCTCTTATTCAATTATACACTACGAAACGTTCTACACTTACATTACATCTTTCATGTGCTGCACATATAATTGTTTACCACTTAACACTTCACAGAAATCAACTTAACGCATACATACGAAATTTTCACCCCCTACACACACTTGTCTATTACTACGCTAACACTTTTACTACGCATTTAACTTCTTACACTACTTCAGGGTCTTCCACTCTTTTTTACTAGCACTTTTTCTACTTATCATTTCTACACTTTTTTACTACTTTTATCTACTATAATCATCATTCTGCTCACTCATTACTTTATACACTCTTTCTTCTTTACTATTTCTTTCTTCTAAACTCACTACAAAATTTGATTATTTTTACTTTGCGTTTACAACTTTCATATTCACTTGCTCACACAAGCTACTACTTTCAACACATACACACACGCATTCTTCACTTCACCTACTATTACAGACAACTAATAACTAACTTTTTATCTTTGTATTTCACTTATCGTCATATACACAAATAACACAATAATATTGTAACGCCCCTATTAACCATAAATACAGCGGAAATAAAACTCTAAGGCGATTACAGACCATCGGGTTCCAAACACCCGGCACCAAACCTCACCAATTACAACTTACAACCTACAAAAGCTACGGTCTGAACTCGAGAAAAACTTAACACAACGAAATAGAAATTAAACACATTAACTCTTCACAAAACCTAGTCCCATCCCAAACGCTCATTCTCTTCGTGGCCACCTGTAAATCAATTCGTACCTGCAAGATGAAACCAAGCAGCCCACCCCGGGAGGGGTGAGTCAGTTCCCTGGAATGGAACTGGTACAATTCTCCAAAAACAAACTTATAAAACATGACTCCTCAAAATAAACAGTAACATGAAAACAAACTCTTAACAGTAAAACAGAGATAAAGCACTTCAAAACAATTAGGTTAAAGAGAAAAAAAAACAAGACAAAGATAGAGATAAAGAACTTCCAAACCAAGTCATCCACTTAAGTAGTCACACCACATAGTTAGTAAGCATCCATTTCCTTAGTTAAACCCAATTCCCGTTAGGAGTAGAAAAACTCAGATAGCCACAAAGGACTAGGAATGTTTAAACAGATCCAAGAACCAAGAACTCAAGAGTGGAATAGTTTCAACTAGGAGAGATGGCCCCCACCGCCAATCACGTCCTTTTAGGACAGGGGATATACAGCCCCTCACTGTTTATCACATCCACTAAGGACAGGGGATATACAGCCCCTCACTGTTTATCACGTCCACTAAGGACAGGGGATATACAGCCCCTCACTGTCTATCACGTCCACTAAGGACAGGGGATATACAGCCCCTCACTGTCTATCATGTCCACTAAGGACAGGGGATATACAGCCCCTCACTGTCTATCACGTCCACTAAGGACAGGGGATATACAGCCCCTCTGTTGATGTTATTTTGATCGGCAAACTCAGTTCAATACTGAAGCTCGTTTAGAGACTAGCCTGAAGTGAAGCTCGTCAGTCTTGAACTGACGAACAGAGAAGAAGATAGAATATTTAACAAGATTTTATCTAGCTGTTAAAGATAAAATCTTGAATGATAAACTCTCACACGATCTCTGTATCTATATAAGAGGAAGGAAGTATAGGTCATAGGGTGTGGATTTACGCAAAGAGAAAATAAGAAATACAATGTAATTTGCGAGTATAACAGTAAGGGTAAATTTAGAGAAAATCAGAGAGAGAGATAGCGAGATTATTGAGTCAATTCAGAGAGAGTTTTGCTGTTGATTTCGTTGTAAGTAACTTGAGTTCAGAACTCAAGTTACGTGTAAGTTATGTCAAGATAGTGTTCTTGACGTGAGGGTTGGTATTCGCATTACGTGATTGTGTAACCATTGTTATACGTGATTATAATAAAGGTTCGACCTTTATGCTATTCTGGTTTCCCTTCTTTCTCCCTGTTCATCCTCAGTTCTGAACTCAGACCATCGACATGTTCTGAGTTGCAGACTCAGCACCGACATGTAGGTATCTTCAATTGGTATCAGAGCAAGGTAACCCTAGACGCAGAAGAAACTTCTTCAGGGTTGATCGTGATGAATTCCTACTATGTTAAGCCTCCAAAGCTGACAAAGTTCAACTACACCAGTTGGTGCGAACAGATGGAGGATCAATTAATCTCTATTGATCTGCAGTTATGGGACGTAGTGACTGAAGGTGACCTGAAGCCAACAATTGAGAAGGATGGCGTCACCAAAGAAAAACCAAGATCCAGTTGGAGTGATAGCGATAATAAGTTGATAAGCAAGAACAGACAAGCTCGAAGGGTTATCATGTCATCATTATCAGATTCAGACCAACAGAAAGTCTTGGGCTTGCGCACTGCTAAAGAGGTTTGGGAATTTCTCAAAACCGCATATGCTGGAACAGATTCGGTTAAAAAGGCTAAGGGCAAACAACTCAAGAGACTGCTTGATAACTTCAAGATGTTAGACTGTGAGACAATATCTGAAACACTTGAGAGATTTGACAAGATTTTGTGTGAGCTCAAAACTGTCGGGGTAGGTCTTGACAATGATGTGGTGAACGAAAGATTTCTAGATAGCCTTGGTAAAGACTGGCTAAATTTTACCACACTTTTGGAGTCCACAAAGGATTTATCCACGTTGTCTTTCGAAGAGCTTGGATCAGAACTGACGGTGTACGAAGGTAAGATGAGAGGTAACATTGTTACTCAAACTAAGGATCTGGCTCTAAACGCACGTGATACTACCACAATACCAGAAGATGAGGATTGTGACGTAGATGAGGAAATCACTAAGATTATGAACATAATACAGAGGCTGAGTAGTAGAAAACAAAGGTCAAGCCAACAGAGTAAGTCAACGAAGGGACAAAACACTGTTTTAGGTGTAACAAGCCTGGTCATGTTGTCAAGGATTGTCCTCTCCAGCAGAAGGAAAATTCTCATAAGAAGATTAAGAAACACACAGATACAGCTGCAGCTGCATGGGGACAGGACATCTCAGATACAGACTCAGAACCGGGGAGGGGACGTGCGCGCAGATGTGTTTGACGGCAATTGCTCACGAAGATGATGACATCAATACTGAGTATAACGTAAAGGAGAAGGAAATCTGGAAGGATACTCTCGAGAAAGAAGAGATATTTATTCAGCTAACCTCTGCACTCTCTGAGATAAAATCCTTGAAGAATCAGTATGATACTGAGATTAAAGAACTCAGGGCTAAGGTGAAAAGTCTGAGTCAGTCTTCGACTGAAAGCAAAAATCGTGTCATTGAGAGTCTAGATAAGCCAAGGATTAACTTTGTTAGTCCTTTGGAAACTAGGATTCTTACTCTTCCTTGTTGGGCACAGGAAGAGATAAATTCTCTTTTGGATAGCAACAATCGCTAAAAAGAGAATGCGAAACACTCTCAGACATGGTAGTCAAGGCAAATCGAAAGTTAGAACTTCAGACTCCTGCTAATCCAACTTGGTATACCGGGAAGGCGAATTTGAAGCAAATGATGCGGAATAATAACTCAGACAAATGCGGTTTGGGATACAAGTCTGAGACATTCTCTCAGTCTACGACTGAGAAGTTACAGACTGTAACTGCGAGACATCAGCCAAGATTACACTCATGCCGATATTGCCATCAGCTAGGAGACAAGGTTAGATGGTGTCCCAAATTGTTGAAAAAACAATTGCGTGAAAAATCATCAAGGCAGAACTCATTCAAAATCAAAAGATCGCACAGTAAAAGGTGGGTTCCTATCAATCACTTTAAGTCTGAGTCAACAACTGAGATCAAACAAGTTTGGGTACCAAAGTCAAGTCGACCCTACCAGACTCGTCAAGAAGGCACTTCACCTCCATCAGAATTATCATCTCCTTCCCAGTGATCTGACCATGACGCATCACTACCCCCAATCCATAAGGTTTATGAATTAATTCCTTTTTGATTGGCAAAAGGGGGAAAGTGGTCTTGAACGCACTCTAAACTCAGGGGGAACATTCATCAGTTCAAGACTTACAGAGTTTACCAATTAGTCTTGAATGTATACAACGATTCAGGGGGAACATTCATCAGTTCAAGAAGTTCAAGACTTGCAGAGTTGTGCCGCATCAAAAAGGGGGAAACTGTTGATGTTATTTTGATCGGCAAACTCAGTTCAATAACTGAATCTCGTTTAGAGACTAGCCTGAAGTGAAGCTCGTCAGTCTTGAACTGACAAACAGAGAAGAAGATAGAATATTTAACAAGATTTTATCTAGCTGTTAAAGATAAAATCTTGAATGATAAACTCTCAACCACGCGGTCTCTGTATAGGTCATAGGGTGTGGATTTACGCAAAGAGAAAATAAGAAATACAATGTAATTTGCGAGTATAACAGTAAGGGTAAATTTAGAGAAAAAGAGAGAGAGATAGCGAGATTATTGAGTCAATTCAGAGAGAGTTTTGCTGTTGATTTGTTGTAAGTAACTTGAGTTCAGAACTCAAGTTACGTGTAAGTTATGTCAAGATAGTGTTCTTGACGTGAGGGTTGGTATTCGCATTACGTGATTGTGTAACCATTGTTATACGTGATAATAAAGGTTCGACCTTATGCTATTCTGGTCTTCCCTTCTTTCTCCCTGTTCGTCCTCAGTTCTGAACTCAGACCATCGACATGTTCTGAGTTGCAGACTCAGCACCGACATGTAGGTATCTTCACCCTCACTGTCTATCACGTCCACTAAGGACAGGGGATATACAGCCCCTCACTGTTACCATTAAAGACGCGCGCACGTCGAAAGAAAGATTTCCAAGATTGACCTTTTCCAAAAATCCCGCTAGATCACCAACTACCCAGAGCAATACCAAAACACTCAGTCCTACAGAGTGCAGAGCGTAAACCCTAAGCAGCCAATGTCTAACGGGCAACCAAGTAGAAGAAACCAATACCCAAGTGAGTTCCACATCCAAGGCTCAGTTAGTCACACAAGCTGAGTTAGTCACACAAACCATTTTTTTTTTCCTTAGAAATTCCTCTTAAAGTCAGTTAGCGTTTTCCAAAACATTCCACAAGTCAACCATTAAAAATATCGGAGTACGAGAAATCGTAAAAACATTCCATAAAGTCCAAAACACATCAAGCTGAGTACGAGAAATCGTACAAAACATTCCATAGAGTCCAAAACAAAACACGCTGAGTACGAGAAATCGTACAAAACATTCCATAAGGTCCAAAAAACAACAAGCTGAGTACGAGAAATCGTACACAACATTCCATAGAGTCCAAAACACAACACGCTGAGTACGAGAAATCGTACAGCAATAGATCTGAATACGAGAAATCGTACCTGGTCAATGTTGTAGAGTTCTAGTTACTCGTGCAAAATCAATAATTTCTGAGGAACATTAAAGATAACTTACTATCAATAACCCGTATCCTAGGTAAAACTTAAATAAATTCCTCTCTCTTCCAAACCTCAATTACCTTATAAGCCCTCGCTTAAATGTTATGTACAGCCTTTGACTTATTTTAGAAGGTTGTATAGCCCAAGGTTGTAAGACCAAGGAATGTTTTTACTAACACTGTTAATTGTTCCACCCTTATCCACTTTACCCATACTTAACCATAATTCCTACAAAAAGACCTTTATAACATAAGTGCATTATATGTTATTCAACCAATCTTAGAATTTCAATAACAACTTCTTAAGCTCAATATTTTATTCTTACTTTAGAATAAACATCGTCTCATGACCTATAATAGGTTTATCTTAGATAATATACTATTAATTCACAATGTAATGATTATGTACTTTATCAATATTACCAAATAAACCATCATGATTAGGTTCCCTTAACTTAATTAAGATCTACATCTTGTATATTGGAATCATAGTGTGTAGATACTTTTTATTATAACTTAATTGAGCCACTAAACTCAATATCATATCCTTAGATCAGAATGACTTCTATTATAACCGTCTAATAATCTTGCCATAAGATGTTGAATTACTCTCGTAGTTTGAAATAACAATATTAGTATTAAACTTAGACTTATCGAACTCTTACTTGTAATTCACAAGGGTACATCATTGTGTAATATACCTATGTAATAAGGTGTTTAAACATAATTTAGTATCCTTACTTACTTTATTTCCCTAAAATGTTTTAGTTTTTACAACACATACATCTATAGACTATGTATAATCGTTTGTATAAACTTCAATAAACTTAAGCTTAAATACGTTTTTAAATTGTTTTACAAAACCTAAGGTTTCAAAGGAATACACTAATAATTAATTTCCTTTATTGTATCTAGGATGAACAATATATCTACATAGAGTAGAATTTATCAAAGAATTAAATTCTAGTTCATAAGCGAAATTGTTAATTATTTAATAAGATAATCTATTATGAAAATTCTCATATTTTATATTCAAATAACCCATCATTACTTCCCATCACCGTAAAGTATATTAATATAATATCTTATGTAACCTAGTTTCATCTAATTAAAGGTTCAATGATTTAAGTATCAAATTTCTATTTGCAAACCTTTTTGTAAATCTTTAACTATTATGTACATCACTTATTTATAAACTCACATCCTAAGTATTGGTAACAAACGTTACAAATGTATTTCATATGGCTTATCTAATGCCAAGAAACTTAAGGATTATTATTTAGATAAATTCCCAAATCATAGTTTAATATAGTTTATATCATAATCCTTTTAATGATTCTATCTTAAAATATTAAGTTATTACTCAATACTATAAATGTCAAGAGATGATTAAATCTAGACTTAATAATCCTCTTCACATTTGGATGTAAAAGTAACTCATTTATTTTATTATTGTTTATATAATAAGAACATTTAAATGTAAAAGTATTTCATTCATTTTATTATTAATTATATAATAGATCTATTTGTGTAACACTTTATGTAATCTAATTACAAATACTCCTAAATTTTAACTTATTAATTTCTTAACCCAATTATAGATTTACATTGTGGTCATTGACTAAATATATACATGTATTTTAACACTGTTTATATGAATCTTAGAAATTTAAAGGTAACTCTTTAAGCCTATACATTACTATAATTTAATACCACCTCATATAATATTCTTCTATTTGTATATGTATGAGGTTTAGTTTAACTTATTAATTCCTTCGTATTATATTTCCTATAAGGTATTTAATTTTATTATGTTTACTGTGTATACATTTATATACTAGGATTTATACAAAACATTATTTATGTAGTTTTATTGTATTTAATTATTATATTAACTTTTACACACACCTACATCCAAAATATGGTTAATAAAATAAAGTATTTCCCTTAGTTTCAGTTAAGTATATTAACTACCATATTATATAATTAATATAAATGTAGATTAATTTAGTTCCTTGATTTAACTCAAGTTTATTTTATCCCTTAGTTTAATTAAAAATATCAACTCCCATAATATAGTAAGTAAAATGTAGGATAATTAAATTCCTTAATTTATATAAGTTTCTACTTAAGTAAGTATATATACATATATGTACATAATTTCACTTCTCTTAAAAGCTAATACAAAAACTTTTATAAACTTACTGTTATAAAATGTTAATTTAATTTCCCTTATTTTCCCCAGCTTAAAAGTTAATGAACAAACCTTACTTTAAATTTTGATTACATTAAAAACTTTATATTATAGGTTATTCTTATGAAAAACTCATAAACACAATTTTTAAAACCCTTTACCGTTGCCCAAAAATTCCCAAATTTAATATACAGTAACTATAACATTTTAGACATATTATAAAATTTTTATTTCATAAAAAATATCTTTTTAATTTAGCCAAATAATTCCAGAAAACCCGTAACTTGTAAAAATCATAACTTACGTTTAAAAACTCCAAAACCATAATAATTTACATCAAAATAAACTAGATTAATAAGGAACCTATGGTTAAAATTTCAAGTCAAAATACCTTCGGGAAGGCCATTAACTAACAAACAAGTTAGAGCTATTTACTTAATTTTTATAGAAACTTTAATAACTTAAAATCGCCTGATCTAATCTTGGCCGTCCATTCTCTTAAAACAAGATCGGACGGCCCCTGTGTTGCGAGTTCTTCAGCGAGTTCATTAACAAGGTCGAGTACGAATCTGCCAATATCTCCTAATCTACAGAACGAAATCGAATGATTCTTGTTTCTATGGATTCGTAATCAAATTTCGGTTCTATTGGTATCAATTTCCCCAATTATAATGCAGAGTTCATCCAGTTTCGAATTCGATTCGAAGGTTAGGGTTTGTTTCGGTACCGAATTAAAATCGATTACAAATCTTACAAATTCTCCTAATCTAATACGAAATTGACTAAATTGGCACATGGTTTAGGTCGAAAACAAGACTACGAATAACATTATCGGAGCAATTTGATCGGAGACTCACCGGATTGTGCGAATTTGGTGAATTCCAATTCGGAAACTGGGTAAAAACTCGAACTTGATACAGTTCGTGGTGCCAACTTTGCAGATCTATAACTAGCAGTACAAAACGAGTTAGATAATGAGTAAGGGCTCATTGGAAAGAAGAATTGTAGATCTACGTATTGGTAGCAAGAACTAAACCTAACTCGCACCATATAGAAAGATATTGAAGTTACAAAACACGAGTTTACCTCTCTGTTTCGGTGTTATTTTATGTGCTGTTAAGACCGAAACTTTAGACCTCTATATCTCCCAACTGGTTGCGATTTAGACTTGTGCATAAACACGAAAGTTGTAGAGGGATTAGAGATCTTTACAACGAGCTAAAGAAATCGAATTTTGGTTGATTAACGAAGAAGTTATGATTGACGCAAGTTACCTGAAAACGAAGGAAATTCAAGAATTCTGGAAACAGCCTAGCAAGGTGGCTACTTTGGCTCGATTTTCCGGTTGACTCAGAAGGATCTAGGGTTTGTATGAGTAATGGTTGGAAAGAGTAATTGTAGGAGAAGAGAGTGGTGAAGATGGCATGGAAAAATATTGAGTAATGTGAAAGTTATAGCCGTCTAAAGTTAGGGCTAGGAAGTGAAATCGGTTATGAAAATCAGGGAAGGAAATCGGCTAAGTGTGGGCGACCCATTACAGAGTGACACGTGGCACTTCTTAAAATTTTGATTCAAAACTTCAATCTAGCATAACTTTGGCTAGGATGATCCGTTTTTGACGTTCTTTTTATCGATCTTCATGGTTTTTCATAAACTATTTTTTGGTATAGGTTTCATGGCCTGGTTTGACCATTCTCAAAAGTCAACTCTAGCAAGGCTTAATAAGCTTTAAGGTTTCTAGAATTTTTATTGACTTTTATATTTCAAAACAATGTTCCAAACACTTCCCAAAATCTTTATAATATATATGGAGTGTTTAATAATTTTCCCAAGATTTATTGACTTACAAATCTTATTATTAAATTCATAATACTATATAATAATGTATATAATAGGGTAAATAGAAGAAAACCCCTAAATAAATTTCACAATTCCATATAATAATTTAATATTCATTATTCCATATCATAATTTAATTTTTTAATAAAATAAATCCCCTAAATTAATTTAAATTAATTTAGGGGTATTTCAAATATTTTATACTATGACACAACCAGACATCATACTACACCGCGACACATCTATAATCATTACTCGTTGCTAATTTAATATCATGTTTTCATTGCACTGTACATATACATTCATAGCACTTTCTCTAATTCTCCACATACGCAATACTTTTAAATATATAAGAAACAAACTACTCATACTTAATGCTCATCTTAATTAACAACATATCTTTTACTCGCAATCACTATACTTATATTTATTGCACATATTACAACACTCATTCATACGTTTATAAGCATAATAAATCTAGCCCAAATAAGCTAACCTAACTATACTTAAAAGAAGGGCCAAAAACAGCACAAAAATTCACTCGGACATTTCGTCGAACACCTTGTGTGCATACATAAATTTATTAGTTTAACAACCAAATCTTGCAAAGATTTCACACACACAATAAATATCAGCATCCACAATCACAATGTGACAACAATCTAACAATTTTAACAACACATTAACAATTTTAAAAAAAACCGAAACAATTGTTAGGGTTTGTTCTCACCTCTGTTCGCCTCTGTTGAGTGGCGGAATGAGGCCGGCGACACCAACCGAAGACCACACCGATGGCGCGACAACGGCGAAAGCAAGAGGAGGAGGAGGGCGGGCGGTCGACGGCTGTGGTGGCGGTGGTGGGTTCGAAATCGCCGCGGAACAGAGAGAGGAGAAGAGGGGTTAATTAGCCCTAATGATCTGTAATTGTTTCGAATCGGGCTGGGGGCTAATTAAAGGACCTATTTCGGCGGTTCCTAACAAAGAACCGCCGAAATAGGCCCTTTTAAATTATTAAATAAATTAAGAGACCTATTTCGGCGGTTCCTAACAAGAACCGCCGTAATAGATGATTAAATTTAAAAAAAAAAGAAAAATAGAAACACCTATTTCGGCGGTTTCGTGTAAGGAACCGCCGAAATAGTTCTATTTAATTTTTTTTATTATTAAAAAGGCCTATTTCGGCGGTTCATATAGGAACCGCCGAAATAGACCCCTTCTTTACATACGGTATATATCTCGGGCCCCTATTTCGGCGGTTTTATCTACAACCGCCGAAATAGGGGCGCGCGTAATAATATTTACGTAAACATTTGCATGCAGGAATGAACATGCGTACGTGAAATGATTTATCCTTAGATTAATTCTTCATTATTTGATAGTTTAACGAGTCATTTAGATTTGGGATATTTCAATCTACCCCCTTAAAAAGGACTTCACGCTGAAGTCTCATATCTAAGTTCAAATGGTTGTGGAGAAAACAAGTTTCGTTAAGCATCCACAACTCAATTCTATTTTAGGGATCAAGTCCCAAGTTTCACTACTTTTAAGTTTGTAGTATATATTCAACATAATATATAGTGTAATGATCATGAAAGGTCATCACCAATAATAACTTCAATGTAGTGCAACGTAGTGCACATAATTCATTCATAGTAGTGTAGTACAGTACATATCACGCACTCACAGAGTAATTCCAATATAGTGTAACGTAGTACACATAATCTCGTAGAACCCAAGTAACTTCAATATAGTGTAATGTAGTACACATAATCCATTCATGCCAGTGTAACGTAGTACACATCAACAAGTAAAGTTCATAGAATCACAGAGTAATCACAGAGTCACACATGTAAACATATAGATCACAGTGCAACGAAAGTGTATGTCTATGCTAAAACGCAATAGGCTCTCCCCCCCTAAAAGAGGGGTACGCCCACGTACCCTAGACTAGTATAACTAGTCGGTAAATAGTGAAGGAATCTTCACTCTCATTTTTAACTTATGATTAGTTTTAAGGATAGCCTCTCGGGCTGTAAGACTTTAGGTGGATAGGGCACATGTTTTTGGTTAAGATACGTGAAATACGTTATGCACTCTCTGAGTTCAGTAGACAAATCTAATTGATGGGACCACTCACCTCCGTTGCGTGACTCTGATTAAGTAATGTCCAATCATTCTGGAATAGTCTAAATGCGCTTCGTAGGTGGTATGTTTAAGTTCATTAATGTACGTATATAGGGTTGATGAGTTGTGTTCATCATTTTCCTCGTTCGATTGTCATTTTTGGCCTTGTCTGGACTTCTGTCCATTTACGGGGTATTGTCCGCAAGTGTCTACGCATTCTCTGACATGTTCTGTAGTGCATTAGTATGCTTTTATGCTTGTATCCCGTATGTATGGGTGAAGGTGATCTTCCATTCTGTTTTTTGCCGATATTATCTCATGGCTTGTTTAAACTATCAGGTCGACCATAAGGTCTATGGATTCTGGTTCATATACGTGTGTAACACACTTCCAGTTGCTTCCTTGTCTATTCTGATTGACTTCCCGTCTGTATATCACTATGGTTATTACTTAGTGTGTAATGCACTTGTCCCTTACATCTCAAGACGTTCTGGTTCATGTATTCATTGATATATCGCGTTATGCCACGGCTCCAGATTGCCTTGTTTCAAAGTAATTGTTAGTTACAGTATCGCTTGGTATTCTTCATTTGTGTATTCCACTACTGTACGTCGGACTGCCAATAATATTGTAAGATTCACCCTGCTTGTGATGTATATGTGTAAGTCATGCTTCTTCCCGTATTCTCCATGGGTGAATGGTGATAAACGTTGTACATATCCTGAGGTTTTTCTTTATATGGCATATACTGTAATATAGTTTGCCTTTGATTTCGATTCTTCATCTTTGAATTCTTCCCGAGTTTCACTCGTTTGTATACTTATTCCTGCTGACTGCTTATGGCGGTGTCTCCATTAAGATCTTTCTCGTCAGCATTACTGAGGTAGACGTCTTGCTCTTGACAAGGTTTCCATTACTGTTTTTAGTTATAGTGTTGATTTATTTCCCGTGTTCTTCACACTAGTCGCCTTCGCATGTGGGGCACTTTCATGATATATTACTACTTACCTGTCCATCTTAGGATTATTTCTTGTCAAGTCCATAAGCTCTTGCACGTTTAGTTGAAGCAATCTTCTTTCCATGGGTCCTTACCCGATAGGTTTACTTATATATTCTCCTTTGGTAGTGGTTTGCGACGTAACGTCCTGATGGTGGGGTTCATCACCTTTGTCGATGTTGATGGTGCATTCTGCAGTTCAGTTGTTGTAGTTGTAAGGTTGCAGTATTCTTGTTGGTCTTAAATTTGTCTTTTATTCATCGCCTCCTACAGTTTGTAGTCAACGATGCTCGGATCTTGATTTAATACTGGGGCATATTAAAATTCCTCTCTTTGATCTTCAGGTCATCATCTTGTGATTCTGGTATTTGAGTTTACTGTCACCATATTCGGTTTTCATTTTCAATATAGAGTATGAGATATGGTCGAGCCGTGCATCTTGTATATAATATAGAAAGATTTCCTGTTTTTATTGATTCACCAATTGTCGGTAGTACATACACGATTACTATCGTATGTTCATTAGGTATACCATAGTAGGGTTCCCGCTAAGGTTTCTAACAAGGTACAGTTTTCTCGCAATTCCACATGTTCTTGCGGTTTATGAATCGACTCATGTGAGTATTAGTATAATGTTCTACTCTTTATTCTACCATGCTTATAGGTAGGTTCCGTTTATTATGCTGGGTTTGAATTCATAAAGAAAGACTGAGTCGATCTTTCCCTTCAGATGGCAATATGGCCATAACTTAGAAGGTAGCTTGAGAATACTCTCATTATAGGTAAATGTCTCTTGATCTCATATTTAACTTATTAACATGGCTCATGGTATAATAACAGTTAGTATTTCCCTCACATTCGACTATTTTTTTCCATTGACTGTTATACAACTAATCCAATATAATTAGTGCATTCCTTAATCTCCGAAACTAAGTTCCTTTGATCAAATCATTTAGCGGGGGAGCCAGTTTTTCCTCTTGGCATAAAAGGTAAATTCTTATTAAAACATCTAAACACTTACTGCCTAATAATTATTTCATCAATCATTTTAACTCTTAAACCCATAATACAAGCTATGAATTCAGTTATGGACTTGGATACCTTAGAATACACTTTTCTCTTTAAATGGCTTATCTAATATTTAACTTATCAAGGCTTGATTATTGCCTACACTTTGGTTATCATCACTTGGAACAAAGACAGTCATAGTTATTACTAAATTTAGGATACTTCTTCAAGGAAAGGTTTTTATAACTCGATCTATAATTATGGTTTCACAAGTATTATTTCCTACTCCTCAAAGCTTGTTTTGTTCTAACTTCATTTAAACTCCATAAACCAGGTGGAATCATATGTTCGACCTAGGTTAGGTATCCTTTAATATTAGTACCATTCCAAACTAAGGGCTTCCAGTTTGAATCCTACGGTTTGGCTTAATGTTTGTTTCTTCCTCTAGAAACGTAGTTAATTCACAAATCTAAAGATTTCATAAAAATAGGTCGATCAGGCGTATCAGATAGAGGATTTAAAACCATGGAGATTGATACGTGATAATAGAAAATTGGACAAGTGAACTCATGTTACAAGCTAGGGTATCACAATTTATGTTTTTCCACCTTTAAGGCTAGTTAGTTTAATACTCAACTCGTTTACTGAAAGTATAGTTAAAATAACTATCCAAATGATGCCAAAAAATAGGGCGAATAGGTTCATTGGATAGAGGATTCAAATCAGTAGAGGTTAATAGGGAATAATAGAGAAATGAATGAATAAAGCCTTCCAAGAGGGTTGTTAATTACCATGCTCGTATCAAAATTTATATTTACATTGGGAGTTAACTTTATTTGATTTCATGTGCTCTTTTACTCGTATTAACACATTGAGCTGTCATAGAAGACGTATGCTCGTATAGATCCATAAGGATAGAGTGGGATATGTGCCTCACATTAGAGTAAGTATATCTTTCCGATACTTAGCCCCTCTGAAATACATCAGTACACCTCAAATTTTCAGGTTCATAACCTCCCAACTATATGTATGGGTAGCATTTATTTTTGCTAATTAGGTAGTTCTCCCGACTTCAGAATATATAGTTTCAAAGTTTGTTCTCTTCTCTTTATTAATTAGGAGTCCAGCATTACCACTATATTGATACTAGCTGAGACCCTTGATATTTGCTCAGGTATTAAAACCCGTGCTTATCCATGATTGATGTATTCATTAGATATAGTGAGATTCTGTTTTTCCTGATATTATCATTGGTTATTTTTGTAGGACTATACTGGTTGTCATATTTCAAGGTTTCGCACGATCTTCTCGCGAAGTTAATAAGAGATTGTAAGATTTTCCAGTCCCGCACTAGGCGGTAGGCTCAGTGCCTGGGTATCCCACAAATTCGGTGTTTGCTTTCCACGAGGATGTCTTCATTCGCCTTCCTGCTGCCTAAACTCATGCATTCATTCTTCAAGTGTTAGTAGGCTTGTAGGTCTTTATGGTTTCCACCTTTATTTGGTTTACTGAAGCAGCACTTGTTGTAGCAAGTGCGCCATGCAGGTTGGATCCCCATGCAGTGTATGTTTATCGCGACCCAAATTTACTCCTTCATCATTGTATACTTGGCGGTATTGTCAGCCTTTCTTGTTGTCATTGGTATGGCGTCACTGTCATTTGTCGTCAGCTTCCCGTGTGAACGACGGTTGGCGTCGTACGGTTCTCAACAAACCCTTTCGACAATTCAGGTAGTCTTAAGTACTTATGTTAATTAATGTATTCCTTTTCATGACTTCTGCTCGTTATTTAGGCAGGTCATAGTTTGTAGTAACTATATGTTTGGACAGTTGTTAACGCCCTTCGGTGGACCAAGTAAAACTAAGTTACTACTCCTCACTGTACTATCACACACCCTGTATCCCAAGGCTAATTTCGATTGTATTCAGTTCTCAGAGCGTAACTACGCTCTGATACCACTTTTTGTAACACCCCAACTCGAAACTTCACAACCTGAACGATGATAGCTCCCAACTTTGAGTGGATATGCAGCGGAATAAATACATAAAAACGGGTGATGCTACAATGCTGTTAGTCACTCATGTAACTAACAAGGCTAACTCCAATACAACTTACAAATGATACAATCTGAGTGCTGAATACATACCGCTTAAATAACGAGAACTAAAAATAAAGATACAATACTGTAACATGATACAGATAGTAATAATCCCATATCTTAACATCTACCCCACCTACACTCGGTCGGGTAATCTCTTCTTTCTTCAGGTACCTGAAAGGAAATGGGGGGGGTGCCCCGAAGGGCTCAGCAAACAACTATGCTGGTATGAAGACCGTGCAGGCTGTAAGCTAGCAGGCCACACAAGCTATTTTGTCGAATACATGCAGTTCATTTATATTGTACAATAGTAAACACACAACATGCAATATTCGTGACAAGTAGTCATAGCAAGGACAATAATGTCACATAGAACGAGACTCAAGAAGGTCTAGTTAGATGTTCTGTTACTGACTGGTAGTAGTCATGCCCACACAAGGGACCAACAATAGCACAATGGTACGTGATTATAAGGGAGGTATAGTGACCTCGTTAAACTTTATCTTCATAGAGTAAATTGATCGGGTATGATAAACCCTTAGACGAGATGGGACTCTCGTATGAGTAGGTGGGTAAAGTTCCCTCAGGAGTGAACGTAGTCAACTCCTGTACTTAAAAGATGTGGGAAAGGTATGAATAAACTCTTCAGGCGAGAATGGGACTCTCATGAATTTTCATGGGGAACCGGGAATCGGTCCCACCAAGATTAATGTAACTGCCTCTTATTGTAAGTATACGGGTATTTAGCCCAACGAGAGAACGTGCTGTTCTTCCACCACAAGTAAAAGTGGGTATTTAGCCCAACGGGAGAATGTAGTATTCTCCCACCACAAGATAATACGGGTATTTAGCCCAATGGGAGAATGTAGTATTCTCCCACCACCGTCGTGACGTACATTTAGTTGGAAGACGACCTGAGACAGGTATAGCTCCCGAAGTTGCATGCATTTCCAGATACATCTGGGCTCCTCGCTTTTCGTAGCATAGAATATGTTAGATGTCACACAAGGACGTTAAACAAGCATACTGTTGTGTATTGTCAGTTATCGCGTTTAGGGATAACGACGTTTATTTATAAGGGAAGTTAGTGAGAAACTTGAGTACAAGTTCTCTGTATAACAACACGTAGGTATTTAATCCACTGGTAATGTAGTGTTGTATGCGTGGCACATACACGTTATAGTCAGAAACGTTCACGCACATAAAATAACACAACAGCGCATATCGTTCGCGCACATTAAATAACACAACAGTGCATATCATTCATGCACATAAAATAACACATCAGTGTACAAGAGCAGTACAACATTTTACATGTAATTATCTTGGTCGTTAATTCACACAACAGGTAGCACACAAACCAGTATAATCCGATAGCAAACAGGCTGCAAGAATCCCATACCATTCACCGTGGATTGTACTTGATTAATTCCCGGTCAACGTCTGGCCAAACAAGGTCCTAGAATAGGATTAACTGAGAGCGTTAATTTATGTTAATCTTGTATAAGATTGTTACCGTAACGTAAAGTGATTATGTAATCCCTCGTCATTTCTTTGTGAGGTTGATTTACCACTGTCATTGTTTCTTTCACTTCTTAACTTTACTTATAATTAAGGAATTATTATATACCATAAATCTTGTAGTCTTTATTTATAAGACTATTACTGCATGGTAGTACACTTTTATTTATTCCCATGATTTTAAGTATGCCACATTGACTATTCTTCTTAGTTTATTTAATCCCCTTGAATATATTTTTATATTTATATATTTATACATGACTACATGTATGTATACAAGTATTGTTTTATATGACATGTTGTATTTATCCAAATGAAAAAACAACTTATAAATCCGTCAATGACATTTATTGGTCACGTTTACTCAATTCTCTTCATAACTTTAAATATAATATACTATAATCCCAAATATTATTCGATGGATATATACTCTCGTTATTTCATGTGTGGTTTTAACTTAACGTTTAGTTAATTTCCTTAACCTCCTAACCTTATTATAATCAAGGTATTTATTCATATACTTTAAAGTATGTAGTCTTAAATTATAAGACTTATATTGATTGGTATTTCCTTTTAATTACCTTATGATTTTATGTACATCATATCATATTATTTTCTTTGATTTATTTTAAAATCCTTTGAGGTATTTATTTACACATGTAATATTTATAACACATGTTTACAGTTGTCTAAGTAATATTTCAACTTAATAAATTCCTTATATTTTCAAGTAGTCACTCAAGGACTTAGGAATTTCTAAAACTTCTATTAATTACAAACTAACCCCAAATAATATTATTTCCTTACGAATAAATTACTTATGCTTATATAACATATAGTTTTAATTTCATAAATCCGTAAATCACTATTTCTTTTCTAATTCCACCAAATATCCACATAGGACTTAATAACATTTTTAATTCCAATGAACACCTTTATACTCTCGGTTATTACAATATAACCCCAAATATTTTTAAACTTTACATTATACTCCAAAATACATTATATTACATAGTTTTATTTCCTTAATTAATTATTTCACAAAACCACCACTATAAATTCAGTAATTATAATTTGGACACCTTAACTTTTATAAATTACCAAATGGCCACATAAATTTTTGGCCTTAACATATATCTTCTTATAATTACATTTTAACCCCAAAAACTTTATAATAGTTATATATTAACTTATAAACTATAGTTTAAATATTTATTTCCTTAATAACCAAGTGGACACTTATATTTATACTAATTTGTATCCGCCCCTATTTAAATTCCAGATTTACATATAAATTTTTATAAATTACAATTTCACCCCAAAACTTTTATAAACTTAATCTTTTATGTCTTAATTCATTTTAACTCAAGGTTTTTGGTCAACACTTTGGCCAAAGCCTAATTTAATACTTAATACATTATTGTACCTAGAAAATCATTCTTAATTCGGTTATACACCAACTTTTCCAGAAATTACAAAATAGCCCCAAAACATTATAAATTGTTATTTCAACACGTTAGCACTTGTTTAATTTAACTAAAATTCATAATCTTAATTCCTACCTTATATTATATCATTATTATGCCAATGACACATATTAATCTCAGCTATTACTATATTCCCATATCTTTCTAAAAATTACATTTTTACCACATAACTTATTAAACTAGTCATTTAAACACTAGTAATTATTTCTAACTTACCCAAAATTCTTAATATGATTTTATACACTATATTATATCAAAGTTCACCAAATTTAATATATAATTTTTAGCCACAATTAAATCTAGCCACCAAGTTTTGGTAAATTACATATTTTACCCTTAAACTTATAAACTTAATATCTTAGGTATTAAAATACTTAATTAACTTATCCAAATATTTTATAACATCTTTAATATATAGTATTAAGCTATAATATACCAAATTGAAGTTTATATTTTCGGCAATGATTTTTATACCCAAATAATTAACTTAAAATTCTTTAATCAATTCTTAAACCTTAATTTCATCTTTAACTTATCAAAACACAAATTTAAATCCTCATTAATCTCGGCTTTAATTTTACAAAAGGGTAATTAATGGTTTAATGTTATAAAACATTATTTAAACCATAGATCCACATATATATACTTAGATAAATTACTTACCCTCTTAGTAAATGATTTTTCCCTTGGTTTCTCCTTGGATCTTTCGCCACACAACCTTGATCTACACTCCTTGTAGGTGCCTTGAATATTAGAACAAGGATACCTTATGTTAAACCTTGAATTTCTAACTAAACCTTAAGAAATTCACTAAGGTATTATATACAAAATTTGTATTAAAGATTAGGATTTACCTTGATGACTCAAAGTGGAGTTCAAGAACCCTATAAATTTGGCCTTGACAAGGAGAGGAGAAATAAATTAGCTCTTGAAGATATCTAAGCTTATAACTTAGAAATAACTCTTGTAAACCTTAAAATCAAAGATTTACCTTAAGGAATTTGGTGTAGGCTCACGCCTTGGATGAGTAAGGGTGAATACCTTGTCAATCCATGGAGAAATTGAAGTTAATAAAGAGAAGAAAACAAGAAAATTTCGGCCATGAACTTGTCTTGGAAGAAAATGAGGTTTTAAGGCATTTTTCTTACCTTAAGCCTTCAAGAACCTTTCTTAGGTGTTTCCTTTGATTAGCCACGAATTTCCTAGCTTGAGTGATGATTGATGTTAATCTAGATCAATGGAATTGATTAGGAGAACTACCTTGGAGCTAGGAACCGAAAATAGCTTGAAAATGGCATGAAAATATAACTAGATCAACTTAAGAAATGAGAGCTCTTACTAATGGAACTTACCAAGTCTGGAAGGAGGGAGTGTTGTCATGAGTAAGGGAAGGAGAAAGGGACAGAACTCGGCACTTAGAAGAGGAAGAAGAGACAAGTCTCATTAATTGTCAAGGTTAGGTGAAAAGAAGGCATTTTAGTCTAAAGAGAAGGCAACAAAGTCTAAGGCCTTAATTTGTGGGATGATGTGTTGAAAATGGAGCCCATGGGAAAAGGATCAACCGGCCATGACTATAGGAATCAGACAAATTTGACAATGTGGTCACATTAAGTGAGAAAGTGATTTAAAGACATGAAAATCATGTCTCTTTTGTAGTCAAAATCGGCAGGTATAGGGAGGGTGAGTCATCCTTGTTCTCCCCTGATTAATATAGTTAACTTAGGTCCTTTTAATGTTATAAATTCGTAGCTCATCATTTCTACAAGTTAAATGTGTAAAACGCGTTTTTTCGGTACCCGAAAGGTGCGTTTTTGTGCTCTAAGGACATTTTGTATACGTTGCTCATTTGTATACACGCTCGTATTGATCTTTCCTTGTTGACGCTCTCTATATCGAGCTCGTTATGTAAGGAGTTTAATCCTTGTTAATAATCGTACATAAACGTTTTGTACAAGTACGTTAATACGTTTAGTAAAATTACGCCCGTTAGCGTTTATAGTAAAACGACTATTTTTACGTGAAGTTTGCATGCGTGAGTTTGCATTCGCACACGTAATAATATTTACGTAAACGTTTGCATGCAGGAATGAGCATGCGTACGTGAAATGATTTATCCTTAGATTAATTCTTCATTATTTGATAGTTTAACGAGTCATTTAGATTTGGGGTATTTCACGGGCTAAAGAGGTATTGAGTGCTTTTACATCCGTCATCTTGGATGCAAAAGATTTACAAAGGAGACACCATTTAAACAAGAGAGTGAGGGGATGATCTTCTAGGTCATGCATGTCATCAGTCGTCTCCCCTTTCTCCTTTCTAAGGGACAGTCTAGCACAAGGGGCCAAAATATCCTCTACCAATTCTTGAGCAGTAGCCATATAGGACAAAGGTGAAGCCAGGAATTTTTTCTATGGGGGGCGAGAATTTTTTAAATAATATTAATTAATATTTTAAAATTAATATAAATTCTCAATATTTATAATTATATTTTAAAAATTGATATAATATATATTTTTTGACTTAAAATTACATTTAAATTGAAATATGTAAATTACTAAATAAAGAAGCTGGTTTTATCTTTTTATTTCTTGTTTTAAAAAATGGGTATACAAAAGTATATGTTAATGCCAATAATATAGAAAAATAGTTTTAAACTAGTAGTTTTGTTCTCTAAAAACTGCTTCTAAAATTATTTTGACTAATTCTAAAATTATTTTAATTTGCAAAATCTGTAATAAAAAACTAAATACACTTGTATTATGGATAGTATAGGTAAATGATTACTAAGACTGTCAGTTTTACTATAGACTATGTGTAACACCCCTACTAATTCGGTTCCAATAATCCTATAAATGTCGCACAAAATAATATCTCGCAGCGGTAAATAATAGACTGTCGCCCTATGGTGTCACTGTTATCACTCGCCCATACGGGTGATAACGAATTACCTGATAATCAACTTGCGAAACGTATTCCCGCAGTGACCACAAGAGATAGATAGTAGAACTTAAACAATTTAAAACAAATCCAACAACAGCGATTATTACAGACCGTACTCGTGAGCATCTAACCAAATACACCTCGGTTTACACAACCCGAGTCCAAAACGTCATCAGTATCAAACCGTACCAAGTCTTAATCAACAGTAAAATCACAACCGTCGCGCCCCGCGTCGACTCACCAGCTAATCTCCTGAAATAAAAATGGTTTGTGGTATGGAATCAGCCCCTGCTGAGTATGTTATCACATGCCCCGTCATGCCTCCTCAAACCCCTCAATTAATTGGTCGAGAGCATGGGATTCATTACATGCAATACCGTTTTAATATTTAAACTGTAAAACAATTAACAGTAATATCCATACAATAACACAACCATCAACACACATAATATACCACAAGTATAGCCAATGAACAACAAAGCGAAACAACGAGAATAATAAACAGGTATTAATTCTCGTCCATGGTATCAAACCAATATCGTTCGCTACTGTACAAGTCTCAACTGTATTAATTGTTCAGTTCTACCTAGTGACAATATCTCGTTAAAACGACATGTCTCTAGTTACCCATATATTATGGCGGGTCACCCACGGCAGTAGCCACTCCAGCGGTAGAGTCTCTGACCAACGAGCCATTCTAGCTCACGGGAAATTTTCTTGATACTTACGGACCCGTACGCGGACATCCTGGTATCGTTTTTGTGATCACAGCGCGCACCAAGAGCCACATCCTCTTGGCTTTACTATCTTTCCATTAATTAATTAATTTTACCATCGCATCGCATTACCATTTTTTTTCCTAACACAGCAGACTAAGGTCATTAGTCCAATCCGGAGTCTGTAAACTCGGGATCCAGTGTTAGATACGAGAGCAGCGTATAGAAAGGCCAACGCTCCGTATAAAAGTCTCGGATAATATGTATATCTTATTATCCTAGCGCTACAACGTTTTTCTGACGTTCCTTATATTTCATATAAGATAGCACCATAGCCGCTGGTTCGTTTTATATATATAGGTCCATATATACGAACCAATACTGTTAACTCAACAACATTAAATAATAAGCAGCTATAAATATACAATTCATGCATATTAATTATCGCATTCAGACAAACAATCTTATCACAGATCACACAGAAGTCTGAACTGAGGAAGCCCTCAGAGACAATCAGAGACACATAACAACATACCGTTCACCCTGATGAGTATTACGGTGGAGTATGAATCAGCAAGATCCTATGCTCCGTGTGTCGTCCCTAACAATCTTGATCTCTCCTTGTATGAGCTCGGCAGCTTAGAGGTAAATTCACCACACTTAAAAATGCAAGGGAAGTTCCAATAGGTTTCGGCCTTGGCAAAATGCCTTAAAAGAGGGTATTTCCTTTGGATCTCGGCCACCCTTGCACCAAATGGCTAACCAACTTAAAATGTAAATTTGAGCAACCTTGGCCCCTAGACTTGCTTCAGCCGAGTTTGGATGTTGCTCTAACCTTAGAATACTTAGGAGCTTAGGAGTTAGATCTGCCTTCCATGCTCAAGAACAAGTCTTGAGAGGTTCTAGGAAGGGAGAGAGCTCGGCTGGAATCGGATAGGAGCAAAAGGAATGATTGGAAATGAGCTTAAATTATTGAAAAGGTAAGTTTTTCAAAAGTAAATGGTGTTAGGTAACTAATTAGCAATCAATGTCTTGTGAGCTGTCTCCTCTCCTCCTTGCCTGCCGACTGCCTTGAGGTCAAATGGGTCATTAATTGACCATTGACCATACTTGGTCAATATTGGCTCAAACGGGCCCCCTTGTGGGGTTTTATTAATATTTTAATATTAAATTTGTAAAAATTTGTAAATTTCTGGAATTAAATTCCTAATATGATATAATGTGATATATTATCATATTTAAAGGTAATTATAACCTTTAAGCCCATTAAAAACAATTTAGAAGGTAATTACACAAAAACGTGCTTTAAGGTGTTTTAGTGCACCTTTTTGTGTCACAGGGTGTTTCTGGGCTTAGTTTTCTTTGAGAACGGTTTTGTTGTGTTCCTTACTTCATTATAATACTTAGGAATCCACTTTGGATCCTATTTGAGATCATACAATCTTTATGGTGCTTTAAAGCACATTTTTGGCTTTACCGATCTTAAGGCGTGTTTTGCCTTGTTGAGATCTTTTAGATTGTTCCCCAATACTATTTAGATGTTTATTAACCATCTTAGATCATGAATAGATCATTTAATTATATTTTAAAGGTTAGGGGTATTTCAGTCTACCCCCCTTAAAAAGGCTTCATCCCGAAGTCCTTAATCCTCTACAGTTCACCTAAGGAATCAAGTTCCACTAAGTAACCAAACAGTCCATTGCTAGGGAGTAACTCCCACTAGGTTCAGACCTAGTCTATACATACAGCATATATCAAATAACCAAACTCATGGTATAAACTCATTCACATCACAACACTAAACAAGGTGCACATCCAACTCATCAACCAAAAGTACTCAGCGGTACTCTGTATATATTCAACCAGGTGCACTAAGGCACATACATAAAATGTATCAACATCCAATCATCCAAACAACATGTATGACGCAGCATACCAACAAAACACACCACAAAAACAAGACCTAATGCATAACATGTGCACAAGCCAAGTGGTGTCTACCCCCCTTAAAAAGGGTTTGACCACGAACCCGTACAAGTATCACAGCTACTACTCGAAGTGTGCTGGGTACTTCGCTCTCATGGAGTCCTCTAACTCCCATGTAGCCTCCTCCACCTCATGCTTCGACCAGAGAACCTTGACCATGCTAACGGTCTTGTTCCTAGTCTGCCTCGTCTTCGTATCGAGAATGCGGAGTGGTACTTCCTCATATCGTAGAGCGGGGTCCAACTCTAAAGTCTCTGGCTATAGAACGTGCGATGGATGGGGCACATACCTCTTCAACTATGAAACGTGAAAGACGTCGTGCACCCTCCCGAGCTCTGCTGGTAAATCCAGTCTGTAGGCTAACGGGCCCACTCGCTCCCTAATCGCATAAGGTCCAACATACTTCGGGCTCAACTTGCTCTTCTGCCCGAACCGGAATATCCCCTTCATGGGTGACACTCTAAGAAATACCATATCGTCGGTAGTGAACTCAATGTCCCTTCTTCTGGTGTCTGCATATGATTTATGCCGGTCCTGAACTGCCCTCATGTTCTTGCGAATCTGTAGGACATCCTCCTTTATCTGCTCTAGGTACTCTGGTCCTAGAAGCATAGTCTCGCTGGCCTCATCCCAGCATGAAGGAGTCCTACACGGTCTACCATAAAGTGCCTGAAATGGTGGCATCTGTATCGAGGAGTGGTAGCTGTTGTTGTAGGCGAACTCTATCAAATGTAGACGCTCTAACCAGCTCCCCTGAAAATCTAAGGCACATGCCTTCAGTATGTCTTCTAGTGTCTGGATGGTCCTCTCACTCTGACCGTCGGTCTGTGGATGGAACGTCGTACTAAGCTTCAACTTCGTACCCAAGGCTTCCTGAACCTGTCCCCAGAATCTGGACAAAAATCGAGGGTCCCTATCAGAAACAATAGTCTTTGGCACACCATGGTGCCGGATCACCTCCTTCTGGAACAAGTCCGCTAACTTCGGGACCTTCCAGGTATCCTTCATCACAACAAATTTTGCCACCTTCGTCAGACGGTCCACAATGACCCAAATCGTGTTCAGTCCTCCCTTAGTCGGTGGGAGACCGACAACGAAATCCATCGAGATGTCCTCAAACTTCCAGCAAGGAATAGGCATAGATTGCACTAAACCTCCGGGTCTCCTATGCTCAAACTTAACCTTCTGACAGGTCAAGCATCTAGCCACGTACTCGGCTACATCCTTCTTCATCCCGCTCCACCAGAAATGAACCTTCAAATCCTTATACATCTTCGAAGAACCGGGGTGGACGGATAAGGACAAGCAATGAGCCTCCTGGAGTATCTTCTCCTTCAAGTCAGGGGAAGACTCCAGAATACACAAACGGCCATTCAGTCGAATCATGCCATCATTACATAGTTCGAAATCATACTTCTGTCTCTCAAAACAGCCCTCTAACATTTCTGTTGATACTCTGCATATACTGATCATTCTCCTGTGCAGCTCGTATCTCATCGATCATACTGTTGTTCGCTAATAGTGTAAACAATGAATGATCTCTGCGGCTCAGGGCGTCGGCAACCACATTCGCTTTGCCCTCTTTATACCTCAGGTCTATGTCGTAGTCCTTCAAGAACTCGACCCATCTTCTCTGTCGCATGTTCAGCTCCTTCTGAGAGAAGAGGTGTGTAGACTCTTGTGATCAGAGTAGATAGTGACTGTCACACCATACATAATGTCGCCAGATCTTCAAAGCGAAGACTACTGCGCCTAACTCAAGGTCGTGTGTGGGGTAATTCACCTCATGCTTCTTCAGCTGTCGGGATGCGTAGGCAACTACCTTCCCGTGCTGCATAAGCACAGCCTAGACCGGTTCCAGAGGCATCACAATATACCTCGAACCCATCGGTGCCCTCAGGGATAGTAAGAACGGGCGCCGATGTCAGGAGATCCTTCAGCGTCTGAAAGGACTGCTCACACTCTGCAGACCATAAGAACTGGGACTCCTTCTTCATTAGATTTGTCATTGGTTTAGCCTCCTTGGAGAAGTCCTTCACGAACCTTCGATAATAACCGGCCAAACCCAGAAAGCTACGGACGTCTGTGACTGTCTTCGGCCTTGGCCAACTCTTCACTGCCTCAATCTTAGCAGGATCTACAGATATGCCGTAGCTGATATAATGTGTCCTAGAAATGACACGCTGTCCAACCAGAACTCACACTTAGAGAGTTTGGCATACAGCTGGTTCTCTCTCATAATATTCAACACCTGTCTCAAATGTAACTCATGATCTTCCTTGGTCTTTGAATAGATCAGAATATCGTCGATGAAGACTACAACTGAACTATCAAGATGCTCTCTAAAAAGACGGTTCATCAAATCCATGAATATGGCTGGCGCATTCGTCAATCCGAATGGCATAACGGTGAACTCGTAGTGTCCATACCGTGTCCTGAAAGCTGTCTTCTCAATATCACCCTCTGCAATCCTAATCTGATGGTAGCCAGATCTGAGATCTATCTTCGAGAACACACTGGCCCCTCTCAGCTGATCAAATAAATCATCTATCCGTGGTAATGGGTACTTGTTCTTGACTGTAACCGCATTAAGCTCGCGGTAGTCGATGCAGAGTCGCATACTGCCGTCCTTTTTCTTGACGAACAGCACTGGAGCACCCCAAGGAGAAACACTAGGTCGAATGAATCCCTTGTCGAGGAGGTCCTCCAGCTGTAGCTTCAGCTCCCTCATCTCAGCCGGTGCCATACGGTAGGGTGCCTTAGCAATAGGGCCCGTACCTGGCAACAAGTCGACGGCGAACTCAACCTCGCGCACAGGCGGCATGCCTGGCAGCTCATCAGGAAATAAGTCGGGAAAATCTACCACGACTGGAATGTCTACGTCCGTCACGTCGCTCTGTCTCGTGTCCTGTACATAACAGAGGAAGACTTGTCGGCCCTTCCTAACATCCTTCATCAGGGACAATGCTGACACGATCTTGACAGTCGGCTCTCTCCTCACACTGCGGTATGACACTGTCCTGCCGCTCGGCCCCTTCAGTAGTAGTCGATGCTCTGCACAATGAAGGCGGCCCCTATGCTTCTGCAGCCAATCCATGCCCACTATAATGTCAAAACCCAAGTTCTTGAACTCGATCAGATCGATGGGAAAGGTCTCAGTCATGATGCTGATCTCTAACCCTGTATACTGTCTGGTGCAACCTACTTTCTCCTTCGAAGGAAGGGTGACTGAAAAGTCTGAAAGCTGTTCGGGGGTGGCCCCCAGCTTCTTTGCAAACGCCGAGGAAATAAAAGAATGCGAAGCCCCTGAGTCGAACAATACGGAAGCACTAACACCATCAACAGGAAAGGTACCTGAGATCACCTCTCGTATTAGCATCGAGCCCCAATAAATCACTAATTTACTGTTGTTTGTAATTGTCATACCTGTGATGACATTACCGGACTCCTTGGCTTGCGCCATATCTAAGATGCAAATGGTACCCTCCTTCCCATTTTCGTAGCCTGAAGTTATGATTTAACGGTGTCAACAAACTGAACACAATACTTGAAGATACAAAACTCTTATTTCATTCATCCAACTGTATTATACAAGGTTACACACTTAGTTACTACTATTACATCAGTACTGTCTAAAAGTCAAATTTAAACGGCCAGGTCGGATGTGGGTATCATTCACTAGAGTTGGTGGTGTGGTATTGAGCTTAATGCTCTTAATACCATGATATACAAGCCTCGACTCTCCACCAAATACCAACACATCCCCAGACTTGAGGATGATCTTGCTTGCTAGATCCATCCTCTTCTGGTCTCCATAGATGAACTCAGCATCATCGCCGATGGAGAATGACACAACCGGTATTCCTCTGGTGATGGACTCGGTCGTCTCATCACGGTCCTGGTGCATCCCAAGCTTTCCTCCCTGCTCATAGTAGTTGATGATGCAAACGTCAGGTGTCATGTCGGGTAATGGATAAGTCTCACAGTCTTGAGCAATATCCATTGCGTTTCTCACCAAGGTTAGGAAACTCTCAGGTATGCTAGGTATAGATACGCCACCTACCATCCTCACCTCTCGATAAACCCTAGCTTGTGGATCCCAATCTTTCCCTAAGCACATCATGTGCAGTTTCATTCTAGAACCATTATTAAATACAGGGGTATAAAAATCCTCCTATGCCCTTACCCAAAGCTCTACACTCATTCACTATGGCGATTTGCTCATCTAGGGTTAGGAACTCTCTGAGAAGTATCATGCCCGGTCTGACCACATGACACAACTCACTAGGGTACTCCCGTCTTTCTTCCACGGGTCTAGGTGATCTCTGTCTTGTAAGTGTGGGATAGCAGATGTCGAAGTCTCCTAAGAGGTAACAGGTTTCCTAGATAAGTTGTTTATCTAAAGCGGTAATTAAAACACACATTCATGCTAAGGTAAAGCGTTTAACACTTAGTCATGCTCTCATACAATGGTTAAGGTTTCAAATGCTAACCTTCACCGCGCTGGGTACTAGTGCCAGCGCCTGAAGCTCCCGCTGCATTCAGCATACGGTTGCCCGGCGGGTTCCTCTGGTCTGGTTCTGCTGCTGCTGGCTGCTGATGCTGCTGCCCCCTCTGGGCTTGGGGCGCCGGCCCCCTCTGGCCACCTCGAGCTCCACCTCCTCCAGCAGGTGCGCTCTGAGTCCCCTTCTGCGGGCGGTACGCTCGGCTCTCTAGATTAGCAAAGCACTCGAACGACCTGTGGCCCTTCTTTCCACAATGGTGGCAGTCCACCGCTTGCCCGGTGCAGTCGACACCCGGGTGGTCTTTACCACAGCGCTTGCAGTGAAAGTGGCGCTGGGGTGCAGAACCTATTATCATCATCACATTCAGATTAATACAATGAATGTATAGTGTAGTACGCAACTCATTCACAAGGTTAGATCGCTTACCCTTAGGGGGTGCAGATCTAAGAGGCTGCACATCGTAGGTAGGCCCGATCAGCATCGGGACCTTGTCCTTGCCCTTTTGGCTGGCCTGCTCCTTCTTCTTCTCCCTCCAGGAGAACTTTTTCTTCCTGTGATCGTCAAAGTGTCAGGAATAGCAGGTATAAAAGCAGGCAGTAAGTAAGTAATTTAATGGATTAAATAACTTAAGGTGGTTCTTACTTCCAGCCCTTGCTGCCTCCGCTTCCAGCCTCAGTCTCCGCCTCCTTCTCTGGGGCCTTACGCTTCTGCCCCTGGCCGTCTTCCCGGCTGTTCACCATCATCTCAATCCGAGAAGCAGCGTCATAACACTCCTGTAATGCATCAATGAGTTCCCCGAACTTGTAATAAATCAAACTGAGTTACAAGGTATAAACTGTCAATTAATTTTACCTGGACCGTAGGGTACAAGGTAGCACCCATGGCGGCCTTGATAGCATATCTCAACCCGCCTCTAAATTTCTCCACTTTCACCATCAGAATAAAACTCCTGGGACAAAGTCCAAGAGCCCAATAAACAAGGAGTAGTACTGATCTACTGTCATACTACCCTGCCTCAGGGCCTCAAACTCCTCCCTCTTCCTCTGCTTCAAATGAGCAGATAGTACTTCTCTCTCAACAATTCCACAAAACCTGTCCATCCAAAACCCTCTATAGCAAGGTAATGTGCCTTCACGGACCTCCACCACGTGCTGGCAGCGTCCTTCAGATGAAAGGCTATTATACTAACCCGGTGCTCAACAGGCACATGAATGGCATCGAAGGCCTTCTCGTGCTCAACAATGTATCTCTCGAGGACAGTGGGGTCAGCAACTCCATCAGGTAGGTACTCGCGTGTCAGCAACGCTCTTTAGCCAATTCGGCTCTCTAGGTGCGGGTACGGTGGGACTAGGTGGTACAGGTGGTGCTCCTATCTGAATGCCTCCCATCTGGGCTAGCTGAGCGAAGACGGCGGCTACCGTCTCAGCCACGCCCACGGCTGGGGCCTCCGGAGGGCCTCCTCCAGGCCCGCCGCCTCTTCCACCACCTCCTCTGCCTCTGCCAGTCGAACGCCTTCCAGAAGAAATATGAGGAATTCAGAATCAAGGTCAGCTCTTCGTGATAAATACTATACTTTTTCCAACCATAAGTTCACATAGCCCTAAAGGCATAAAATACATTGTCCCCGACAATCTCCTAACTCAAATTATTTCAACTATCTCCTTGGTACTGGTGTGTGAATAACCTAAGCTCACGGTACTTAAACTACTATCTCTTGTAATCAGAGCGGTACTCCACTCTGATACCACTTTTGTAACACCCCTACTAATTCGGTTCCTAATAATCCTATAAATGTCGCACAAAATAATATCTCACAGCGGTAAATAATAGACTGTCGCCCTATGGTGTCACTGTTATCACTCGCCCATACGGGTGATAACGAATTACCTGATAATCAACTTGCGAAACGTATTCCCGCAGTGACCACAAGAGATAGATAGTAGAACTTAAACAATTTAAAACAAATCCAACAACAGCGATTATTACAGACCGTACTCGTGAGCATCTAACCAAATACACCTCGGTTTACACAACCCGAGTCCAAAACGTCATCAGTATCAAACCGTACCAAGTCTTAATCAACAGTAAAATCACAACCGTCGCGCCCCGCGTCGACTCACCAGCTAATCTCCTGAAATAATAATGGTTTGTGGTATGGAATCAGCCCCTGCTGAGTATGTTATCACATGCCCCGTCATGCCTCCTCAAACCCCTCAATTAATTGCTCGAGAGCATGAGATTCATTACATGCAATACCATTTTAATATTTAAACTGTAAAACAATTAACAGTAATATCCATACAATAACACAACCATCAACACACATAATATACCTCAAGTATAGCCAATGAACAACAAAGCGAAACAACGAGAATAATAAACAGGTATTAATTCTCGTCCATGGTATCAAACCAATATCGTTCGCTACTGTACAAGTCTCAACTGTATTAATTGTTCAGTTATACCTAGTGACAATATCTCGTTAAAACGACATGTCTCTAGTTACCCATATATTATGGCGGGTCAGCCACGGCAGTAGCCACTCCAGCGGTAGAGTCTCCGACCAACGAGCCATTCTAGCTCACATGAAATTTTCTTGATACTTACGGACCCGTACGCGGACATCCTGGTATCGTTTTTGTGATCACAGCGCGCACGCGCACCAAGAGCCACATCCTCTTGGCTTTACTATCTTTCCATTAATTAATTAATTTTACCATCGCATCGCATTACCATTTTTTTTCCTAACACAGTAGACTAAGGTCATTAGTCCAATCCGGAGTCTGTAAACTCGGGATCCAGTGTTAGATACGAGAGCGGCGTATAGAAAGGCCAACGCTCCGTATAAAAGTCTCGGATAATATGTATATCTTATTATCCTAGCGCTACAACGTTTTTCTGACGTTCCTTATATATCATATAAGATAGCACCATAGCCACTAGTTCGTTTTATATATATAGGTCCATATATACGAACCAATACTGTTAACTCAACAACATTAAATAATAAGCAGCTATAAATATACAATTCATGCATATTAATTATCGCATTCAGACAAACAATCTTATCACAGATCACACAAAAGTCTGAACTGAGGAAGCCCTCAGAGACAATCAGAGACACATAACAACATACCGTTCACCCTGATGAGTATTACGGTGGAGTATGAATCAGCAAGATCCTATGCTCCGTGTGTCGTCCCTAACAATCTTGATCTCTCCTTGTATGAGCTCGGCAGCTTAGAGGTAAATTCACCACACTTAAAAATGCAAGGGAAGTTCCAATAGGTTTCGGCCTTGGAAAAATGCCTTAAAAGAGGGTATTTCCTTTGGATCTCGGCCACCCTTGCACCAAATGGCTAACCAACTTAAAATGAAAATTTGAGCAACCTTGGCCCCTAGACTTGCTTCAGCCGAGTTTGGATGTTGTTCTAACCTTAGAACACTTAGGAGCTTAGGAGTTAGATCTGCCTTCCATGCTCAAGAACAAGGCTTGAGAGGTTCTAGTAAGGGAGAGAGCTCGGCTGGAATGGCTGGAATCGGACAGGAGCAAGAGGAATGATTGGAAATGAGCTTAAATTATTGAAAAGGTCAGTTTTTCAAAATTAAATGGTGTTAGGTAACTAATTAGCAATCAATGTCTTGTGAGCTTTCTCCTCTCCTCCTTGCCTGCCGACTGCCTTGAGGTCAAATGGGTCATTAATTGACCATTGACCATACTTGGTCAATATTGACTCAAACGGGCCCCCTTGTGGGGTTTTATTAATATTTTAATATTAAATTTGTAAAAATTTGTAAATTTCTGGAATTAAATTCCTAATATGATATAATGTGATATATTATCATATTTAAAGGTAATTATAACCTTTAAGCCCATTAAAAACCAATTTAGAAGGCAATTACACAAAAACGTGCTTTAAGGTGTTTTAGTGCACCTTTTTGTGTCACAGGGTGTTTCTGAGCTTAGTTTTCTTTGAGAACGGTTTTGTTGTGTTCCTTACTTCATTATAATACTTAGGAATCCACTTTGGATCCTATTTGAGATCGTACAATCTTTATGGTGCTTTAAAGCACATTTTTGGCTTTACCGATCTTAAGGCGTGTTTTGCCTTGTTGAGATCTTTTAGATTGTTCCCCAATACTATTTAGATGTTTATTAACCATCTTAGATCATGAATAGATCATTTAATTATATTTTAAAGGTTAGGGGTATTTCACTATGTTGGTAAAATAAAAATATTAAGAGTTTTCTCATTTACTATAGACTAAAAATGATTTTTTACAATATATAATTCTAGAACAAATATTACGTATTAATAGAAATAAAATTGATAATAAATAGAATTTAGTAATATCTTGGTGATATTTTACGAAATGTTATGGGGGCGAACAAATATCTAGTAACATAAATAAACTATATATAAAAAAAACTAAAACTAATTTAAGCATATACCTGAGGGAGTTGGGGGGGGAGTTGGGCGCACACCTAACCCTGTCTATGCCTCTGTGTACGGGGACACTAAAGCCTGAGAGATCATCCGAGGAAGAGTGGAAGTAAAGAGGGAGAGTGGGAGGACGATCAAAAGTGGTATGGGAGATCAGTGGGCGAAAGTCTATAGTAAAAACCCTTTTTTTCATTACGAAAGTTTTTGTAATGACTTAAAATCGTTATCATAGATTTTATTAGTTAAATCATTTTGTTACCAAATATAGTACTAAAGACTTGAATAAATTTGAGACTACAGTAACAATATAATTGTTACAAAATAATATTTTTAGTAATGACATAATTTTTAATAACGAATAAGAGTCGTTACGATAAGTAATTTGATCTTTCGTCATACCATCTCTTACAATGACATGTAACAACTTTTATCATTACAAAAAATTAGTATAGTAACGATTTTGAATTTTGGTAACGATATTATCGTTACTAAAAACCTTGATTTTAGTAGTGTATGAGGGGCCAAGATGAGCATGCAAAATGTTATGATTGCGCAAAAATATTCTCAAGGAGCTACAGGAAGTGTAGAGCAGAAAATGAAAAATTGGATACTTGGAACAGAAGTTATAGAGTGAAATACCCCGAACTTAAAGATAGTGATTAAAATTATTATAATGTGTATTTAAGGGCCTAATAGTGCCTAAGAAACTTTGGTAAGGAAAAATAAATCCAAAAGAAATGAAGAAACACTTAAAAAGTAAAAAACGCTAAATAAGCGTTATATAACCATAGGAGGTATGAGACCTCGGTTAGAGTATTATGTGGATTCCTAGGGCGTAATAAGGCCTAAATAATATATGGGAACAACTCCCGAAGAAAACGGATCCAAATAATGTATTAAAACGCTAATAGAGCTTTAGCGCACGTTTTTCGAGGAAACCCGAAAACGTGACTTTGAGTGGTCAAATGAACCTGTAAAAATTATAGTTCATTAAATAACTATAATTGACCACTAAGGGAAGCTTAATAACCAATAAAATTAAAGAAACGAGAAAATTCCGGAAAACAGGCCCGGTTAGTGAATGGTACCAAAACCGGGTAAATTAACGAGCGTTTTCGGTAAAAGATGAAAAACGATCCAACTAGTAATACTGTAGGGGTTTTTAATAGCTAAATAACTCCCTCATACACACATGTAACTAGCTAATTAAATAAAGGAGTCAAAAAGTAAAAAGGGAAAAAGGTAAAAAATACTTTACCTTTCCTCTCACCTCATTTCCCTCATCTCTCTCCTTCCTTCCTTCTTCCCCACCGATTTATCTCTCTTTCTCCCCTTGTAGCTGGCGATTTTTGGAGCTCCACCAACATCCATGGCAGCCCTTCTTCTTCTTCATGCTCTATCTTCATTTGAACTCCAAATGCAAAAATAATTACATATTCTTACTCCTCTCATCATTCTCTACCATTCTCTCTTTTCAAAATTCAAAAATGAGAAAGTTCATCTCCATGGGTTTTTCCCATTTGAAGAGAAAATGGTACCAATGTAAAGCTTGGAGTCTCCTCTCTCCATTAAGGTAAAAATCTCCATGAAAAACTCAAGCTTCCTTCATCATTCTTTGTAGCCGATTTTTACCCCCTTTGTAATGCACTATTTTTCTCTCTCTTTTGATCATAATTCCAACCTTGCAATGGTGGTGAAATCACCTTCTTGAACCAAGGGCTAAAACCCCTCTTAAAAGACTACAAAGGTAAACCCCTAGAATTAGTGTTTTAAACATTTCAATGAATTGATATTAATCTAAGGGTTAGTATTTTAATTACACTTGTTTTTGTGTTCATTGGGTGATGGGAATGGAGTTTGGCAACTCCATTCCCCATGTGACCAATTTTGAGCAAGAAAGAGAGAAGGAGGAGAATTGGAAAAGAAAAGAAGAATTAAGAGCTTACGGTAAGAGCTCCTTCTTAATGCTAAAATTTAATGCATTAGAATAATGGGAATGGGTAAACTAATTAAAGAAACCCAAATATTATATTAGTATTGTAGTTTATGGAAGTTTGAGTATTTGTAAGCTAGTATTTGAATTGTAGGCCTTAGAGCCAAATAAATTGTGTATGAGTATTGGTATTGTGGATTGAGGAAGTATTGATGAATTGATGTTGTCTTGATTTCTGGTAGGACCCTTGTATGGGTGTGGCTAGATTAGGAATGAATTTGGTGAGAAAGGATGTATGTGGAGAAGTTAGAATTGTAGGTAAACTATGGCAAAAGTTTAGTAGGAATTGTGCATTATTAGATGACTTGGTGAATGGGAGAACCAAGGTGTGTATTGGGGTTGTAGAGATGTTTAGTACTATGGAGTGGTAGTTGTAGTATGTGAATTAAAGGGCATAAAATCTGTAGCAAATAGCATGTGAAATGCATTGGAGAAACAAGGTAAAGGGTTAGTGTTGGTAACCTTGAAAGTGGAGATTTTACTTGGGTATAGCTAGTACATATGTCTAGGATGTAAAGTAATGGATGTAGGATGTTAGGAGAGGCATTGGTAGAGGGAGTATTGAATGGTAAAGGTTAGAACAAAAATCTGTAGCAAGGGGAAATGAAAACTGTTGAGAGTGTTGAAATGAAGTGAGGAGAAATTGTGTATGTGGATTCGAAATGAGTAAGGAAATTGGTGGATGAACTAAGGCAATTTAGAGGGCCTACATAGTACTAAAACATGTTAAGATGTATGTAGGAGTATTGGGGAAGTAATGGGTAAGAAAAGAAGTGAAAAACAAATTCTGTAGGCAAGTTCTGCTACCGACCGACCCAGAGGTTGGATCGGTCGTGGGTCGGTCGGAGCATAAACGACTGAAATGAAACCTTCTGGAATGGACCGACCCAGAGGGCCGTGGGTTAGTCGGGAAAATTTTTCTGAGGTTGAAGTTTCTGACTTCGACCGACCCAGAGGATTATGGGCCGGTCAGGTCGGTCAGAAAAAAAAATGAAGACGGAAAAGTTACTGGAATGGACCGACCCAAGGGGTTGGGCCGGTCGGTGGGTCGGTCGGCCCTAACTTACAAAATAATAATAATAATAATAATAATAATAATAATATAGTAATCATATGTATGTATATATATAGATATGTGCATATATATGAGGTTTTAGTAATACACCATTAATGGAACAATAATGGTAAGAAAGTAATTATATGAGTAAGTAAACAAGTTTGAGAATGTAATTAAGAAAGTTGTAAGTGTAAGAACATCAAGTTAAACCGAAACAACGAGATAACGGGGTAAGTACGGGAGTAGTAATTATGTATGTACCGTAATGCTTAGTATTAATTGAACCATTTGGCATGTAGTCATTGATTCGAGGATAAGACTCGAGGAACAAGAGTGAACCAAAGGAACGTGAGGACACCCGGTAAAGTAGATCTCGGTGAGAGGTATGATTTCCTCATGCTCTGTATCCTAACCTGGTTACCCCGATTTGTGTGCTTATTTGAACACCTAAATAAGATAAATGCACGAATCGGACTTTAATGCACTTACTTGTGCTTGTTTCTATTTGTTCTTGCTATATTGTCTTGAACATTTAGTTTGTATAATTCATGAAATGAATGGATGATGATGAAGTGTATTTGTACCTTGTAGTGTACATGTGTGATGTATTGTACCGTGAATGGATGTGTATGTGAGTAGTGTATTAATGTGTGGTCTAGATGTGTTGACTTCTACTAATTCCTAACTACCTAACTCCTAACGTAAGTATTGAGTAAATTGGAATGAGTAGAAGTCCGAAATAGCTTCGGCCACGCGTGAGGATGAGGAGACACAAGAGGTTGGATCCGATTCCTGGCCTGAATCCTTTCTATGGACCAAACCCCTTAAATGGGTAGCATCCTAGATTGGTGAGCCACCTAAAGTCCGGTGGTGGGACGGTGTAGTCCCTGCCCGGAGGTCACTACGACTTAACTTGAGTAAGTAAGTAAGTAAAGTATGTATGAGTAAGGGTCTTGGCTGGTGTAAGTCATTGACTCTGAGTAAAAGAGTAATCTCCACCCGATTAACCCGGTGGATAAAAGGAGCTAACAAGTATTGTGTATGTATTGTGTAAGTGCATTTCGGTAAAGGTAAGTATGAATGGTTGACTTGTATTGTCTTCCTTGTATGTATTGAACTATATGTATGTATCCTTGTGAAGTATTGTAGTAGTATGAATGAAAGCATGTATGTATGTATGTATTTGTAAAATGAACTGCATGTATTCGACCAAGTGGTCGGCGTACCCTCGCTAGTACGCTGGGTATGCGAAAGTCATATGCAGCATAAGCTGAGCCCTAGGGGCAATGTTTTTATTGTACAGGTACCGAAGCGGCTAAGGTCATGGTAAGAGACCGGCGGTCGTGTTTATATAACTGGAGAGGAATTGTAGATAGTAGTGAATGGAATAAGGCTTGTAGCCTTTGATGTAGAAGTGTACCAAGGGGTACACCAGTATGTAATTGCAAGTATGTAGTTGTGAGGAATGGGTAGATGCTAGACTCTTAATGAGTATGTATAAATTTGAAAGAATTATTGTATTTGGATTTGGATCTTAGTAAACTCGGCGTATTATGTTGTAAGGTAATTATGGAGTATTGTATTGAATGGAGCATTGTAGTACTTGGTTATTAATTGGAGTATGTATGGTAACTATGTAGTACTCGGATATTCCGGTCCATCAGATCGATGCTGTAAGTAGTAGTAAGCCTTGTTAGTCACGTGGGTGGCTAACAGCATTGTATCACCCACCGTTGTGTAAGTATGTATCCGCTGCGTGAGTATGGAAGTATGAGGAGAGTTGGATGGTAATAACGGTATTATCGGTAGGGGTGTTACATAGAGACAAAGGAACAACCGATGATGACAAGGCTATAAAGGAGAGTAAGACTCCTGCCAAAGTAAGATAACAAGTTGAGGTGCTTCTAAGTACTAGGATTAGATACAGGCACCTGATTTGTCTTTATCATAAAGGCAACAATATACGTCATCGGTATAAAATTATATATGCCATGGGTATACATAATATTAGTCATGATTATATATAAAAAAACAACCATCATATAAAAAACTATCTTAATATATAAATAATTGTTAGTAATAAATTTAAGTGAATCTTAATGTTTATGAATAAAAACATTCTTATGGTGGTTTTTAGGGTGTGTGGTGTAGGAGAATCCTTTTTTAACTCGTTTTATATTTTATAATGTCGTTATTGACTCGACACATTTTAAAGGTTTATGGTAACGACCTTAAACCCTTCACTACAAACCCTAAAATAGGTTTTCATTGTTTTAGCTTTCCTATGGTGGTATTTAAGATCTATGTTGACTAACATGTTCGGGTATATGTACGACTAACAATCTTTTATTTATTAGTTTAAGCTTTTATATACAAAAAATTGTTGCCATAGACACTAAGATATGTAAGCCATGTATACATAAATATGTATGCCATAGCTAAATAAAATATTTACCACGGTTGTATATCGTTAATATTCCATTGCTTGTATAAAGGGTTTATGGTTTAGGGTCTTACAATGCTTGTATTACAAACCCTAAAAGCGTTTTTGGTATTTTTAAATTGATCATATAGTGGTTTTTATGGTTTGTGGTATAGGGTAATGTTGGTGTAGAGTAATCTTAAAAAAATCGTTTTTGAGGCTGGCTACTGAGCCTATAGCTTGTATTATGTCGCCAACAACCTATGAGTGCATTTAGTAATTTTGTAACTATAAATAACAACTTCCTTAAAATATTATTTTAGTTATCTGGTGGCTATCAATTTTCATATATATGACCAATATTATCCTATAAAAATGATTAATATTTTTTTCTACGTATAGCTGACATTAATGCCTTTATATAAAGGCAATTTAGTTGCCTTTAGCGTAACCACACCCTGCTTCTAAGGTGGATGGAGTTAGAGACGTAATTTGTTGGTCGGTAAATATAGGGGTCTTGCTCGCTTAAATATATCATCAAACCGTTGAAAATGGACCTAGTTTATCGGATTTTGAAATGAAAACCTTTTGCTTTGTCGAATGCATATTGTCTATGTATGAAAGGGAAATTTCATGAAATGCCACTATATTTTTGGCTAATTCATGAAATGTCACTAGAAAAAAGAAAGTCATGAAATATCACTATATTTTTACAAAAGTATGAAATGTCATTCCGCACTGATGGATGTTAGTTTTCCATTAAAAGTCTAAAAAATGATTGTTTTGCCCCGAAACGGTTAGGTTACTGTTCAAACTACTATATTTTGACTTTAATGACTAATTTTCACCAATTAGCGAAAAGTTCATGAAATACTATTTTGGTGAAGTTCATGAAATGCTCCTGTTTCAAAAAAATGGTTATTTTTGTTTCTAATGATTAGTTGTGCATTCATATGTCTTTTTGTGCTATAAGAACTCATAATCAACCTATTTTTTATAAGTGCTGGGAACCCCAATTACAAAGGCAATACTTCGGCATATAGCCTTTCTCGCCAAAATAAAAAGGAAAGATTGAAAACAAGAAAATTATACTACTTTATAAATAAAAGAGTAAACAAATTTCTAGAAGATAAGATAACATGGTCTGGAGGAAGACTCTCATGGTGGCACCATTCCAAACACCTCCGCTTGACCATCCCAGCTGCATCTGACCATGAGAGGAGGGTATCTTCAAAGAGAAGCTTGTTACACTTATTCCAAATAACCCAAGTCCTCCATGGCTCTTGTTCTGAGGGAGTCATAATTAACCTATAAAATGTCCATTCTTCAGCTCTACTCACCCATATCACATTAGCCATGTATCTGCCACATACACAACCACAATCGATGAAAATTTTCAAACAATACATTGCAAGTTCATCATACCGACTACGAATGTTTATACATTATGTAGCCACTACTCCATTTACTTTTGGTTGTCTACAAATTGTGTTATTCAACACAAATATGAAAACTTCACATAAGGGTGTTATGCTATAACCATCATCACCGAAAAGAGTTGAGAGAATATTTTACCTTAGAAATGATGCACACCAAGGTAAACCAAACATTTTAAAGAAGGTTCAAAGGAACACGTTTGCCCTAACTCGCATCATCAATTAAAACTAATTAGAGGATACATTACCATGAGGGTCTAATTTCCATTCCCAAACTTCATTAGCATTATAGATGGCTATAATAAAGACACATAATTCTAAACTTAGAAGTTGGTCTTCCATGGTAAAATGCTCTCTCAACTATTTTTCAGTGATGATAGTTCTGACATAACACCCATTATGTGAAGCTTTCATATTTGTGTAGAATAACACAATTTGTAGACAACCGAAAGTATAAGAAGTAGTGGCTATAGAATCTCTAAACATTCACAATCGATATGATGAACTTGCAATGTATAGTTTTAAAAAGTTCATTGATTGTGGTTGTGTAAGTAGGCGGATACATGGCTAAAGTGCCATGGGTGAGTAGAGATGAAGAATAGACATTTTGTAGGTTGATAATGAGTTCTTATAGCACAAAAGACATATGAATGCATAACTAACTGTTAGAAACAAAATAACCATATTTTGTGACAGGTACATTTCATGAACTTCACCAAAATGGTATTTCATGTACTTTTTGCTAATTTATGAAAAGTAGTCGTTGAAGTCAAAATATAGTCATTTGAACAGTAGCTTGACCGTTTAGGAGGCAAAACGTCATTTTTTCGGACTTTTAATGGAAAACTAACATCCATCAGAGCGGAGTGGCATTTACGGACTTGGTAAAAATATAGTGATATTTCGTGACTTTCTTTTTTTTTAGTGGCATTTCATGAATTAACCCAAAATATAGTGACATTTGGCAAAACTATCATTTTTTCGGACTTTTAATAGAAAACTAATATCCATCAGCGCAGAGTGACCTTTCACGGGTTTTATAAAAATATAGTGATATTTCATGACTTTGTTGTTATTAGTAACATTTCATGAATTAACAAAAATTATAGTAATATTTCATGAAATCTCCCATAGCAAAATGATCAGTATTTGTCATATCAAATCGCGCGGCAAGACAATGGAATACCATTCCACTGAAAAAGAAGCAGAACTCTTTGGCATTCTTTTTGGTATGAAGACAGCACGAGAGGAAGGTGGGAAGAAGTGGAGATAGATGTTAAGAATCTACAGATTTATGAACTGATGAGGAGCATATAAACCATGAATCTGCTCTTGATCTCCATTTGTTCGAGGGATGGAAAATTTGTTTATGATGTGTAATCAGTTTTCTGGTGTTAAACTTTCTTTTGATATTTCAGATTCAGACTTCAATCTGATGCTAATATCTAGTTTGTATAATAGCTCTTTAGATTTTAAAGTTTGGAAAGGGGAAGATATTCCTCTTAAGATAGTTAGGTCTTGTAATTTGGATTTGGTGTGACTGGTGTGTGCTTGTTTTTTTTTTTTTAATATCAATGTAGGCTATAGGCCATACTTATCAAAAAAAATCGTGCGGCACACTTTCTGACACGTGTTTACATGAGAACAAATTAAAGTTTTCGGAAGGGCACAACAAAATGTACCTAGTATATATATTGAGAACCAGTTCGATATGCCCCCAGACCCAGAATCACATGATGATGTATTATGGGTTCTCTTATATACGTGAATATATGAAGTATATATCCGAAAGTAACTCGCCATGGGCCGATCAATGATAGATCATGTGGCATTTATATCATAATACTTGAAAGGTTATAAATAGTAATAATACTATTGAATATCTCCCCGGAGATGATTAAATTGATCATGGGACCCTGCTTACAACGTGAAATTAATAGTAAGCGTTGTCCTTTTATACCAAATATGAATATCATAGAGGACATTATTTCAAAAAAAAAAAAAGAATATCATAGAGGACACTATGTGTGCTAGCTAAAGTTAACATCTATTCAACTGATTTGTTTCTAATTTATTTCTTTTGCGATGAGGGAACATTGGCTTCCTTTTTTTTTCTTCTATGCAATAACGAGAACATTGGCTTTCTAGATAGGCCAAATACATTGTCATCAACATCTTTTTTCTTTTCCTAGGTCCTTATGGGCAGGGTGTGGCCGACGCATCAGTACATGTGCATGATCACACACCTGATCAGAGACGCGGAAACAGGGCCTAGCCCCGAAGAGCAAAGACAACTTTATGCATGTATTATTAATCGAATAAGAGCGAAAGTTTTTTTTTTTTTTTTAAGTATCGCTTTTCAACTCAAATAGGTAGTTTTACAAGTAGTTCCACAAAATCAGGGAAACTACCCTCCCAAAACCATTCTTCCTTAACCGATCTGCCCAACCTCATAAAGTGCTGAGCTCTAAGATTTTTTCTCAAGCCCATTCATCTGACTCAAAGAAACCCACAATCATCCCTCACACAAGGCAAGATGTGTTTAACCTCTACTAAGGAATATGATTGTTTTTGAAGGTAATCAATAAGATGCTTACAATCTGAAAGGAGAATCGCCCTTTTCCGGCCAGCCTTCCTAGCTTCTAACGCGTTAAGACCACTCGAAGGTCATAATAGAGTAAGGCAAGAGTTTTTATTTTCAATCCCAAGACCACCATTTTCATTTCCGTCAGAACTGAAGAGCAAGGCATCTGACCTCCACCAACTTCTTTAGCTAGCACAACACCAACATCATCCTCTTTACTACTCCCATACCAAACCCACTACCCGCTTGCGCTACCATCGACCCAAACATACATTTTGTCCCTCCCCTCAAGGTATGCTAATCACAAAAATTTATCTCCAAATTTCCACTCTCACCCTCTACTATAGTCAAGAAACTCATTGTCATCTCCCAACCCCATCTTAGAGAAGCAACTACGAGCAAACTAGATAGCCCAAAGATTCTCCACCATGGCTTTAACTTTATTTTTGTCCTCCTATAAGCAGAAGTCAAAAACCAATCGATCAATTCACATTGTTGCATTTCCTGGCAATGAAGAGAAAGTCAACTGAAACCACAGTTCTTCCACATCATGAACAATAAAAAACTATGATATCTTACTCTCCACAACTCACAACACACACATGTCCCCATATTCTTGTCTTGTTAGGCACGCACGATACTAGAAGCCAAGCGTTAGTAGAAAACAAATACTCTAGGATAGAGCCACAACTTTTGAACGCAACTCATAGCAACACCTACCTTAGACCTGTAAAAGGTCGATCCTATAGAGCGATGCTTCCTTTCCAAACCGAGAAAATATGCACTTAACTATGAACACTCCCGTCTTTGTCCCTTCCCATATCCATCTATTGCTGGACTCAACCTCACATAAATGTATCGCCAACATTCTTTCTACATTTGATTCAACAAACTAGTCTCCCACCAGATCTTTTTTTCCATTTTCTCTGATTTGAGTCAGTCAGTAGGCTAATGATAACTATGATTTTGTATAGTGGTAAGTGGGTTGTCGTTCAGCTAGGACTTGGAGTCTATCTAGCTTACTACTAGTTTAATCATGTACAAAAATATATACAAACGATGTAGATGCAGCAAATTGGGTTTTGTGGTTTTGGGAGATGTATTGAAAATAAAGGAAAGAAATAAAATCAAACTAACTAACTAAGACAGATGTACCCTGGGATGGATCTTTATCCCTTCATCCTTTATCACCAATTGTCGATTCATGAACTCGCAGCTAAACAATAGGAACACTTAATTAACTAATAGCCAAACATGGTCTACTAATCCTAACCAATTAATTATGTTAGAAACTTGATAGATCATTCGAGTACCAGATCAGTTGACAACATTAATCACAAGTACCCCAAGTTGCAATGAAATCTAAAATCAAAATCCTTAGAAATTGATTACATTGATTTAGTTCCCTTGGTTTAGGTTTTATCTTAGAATCACATGTTGATAGAAACACACACTAGCGTTAAATTAATCGGCAACCTAGAATCTATCTCAAGGCCAAATATTGATAAATTCAGAGTAAAACCAACCAATCCAACACAAAAACCACCAATCAACAAACATAGATAACAATTACGCTAAACTTTAAGCAAATCTCAAATATAGATTTTTGAAAAGCTTTGGAAGTCACAAAAAGCTCAATAACATCATAAATTAACAAACAAGAACTAAATAAAGCATTAAAAGAGTTCGAGAATCAACAATGAGGTTTTAGGGATTTGGGGTAAAATCCCTATCCCTAGGTACAAGGAGGTTATTCCTCAATTAGAGCACAAATAATAGAGAGAGATGGAGAGAGGAAGAAGTAGCCTTGGGAGAGGTTGAATAAGAACCATACAAGAAGCTCAATTCTAAGAGGGGCAAATTTTTGCCAAAAGGCTTTACACCATGTAGTAGTATCTCTCGGTTTCATATTCATAGCAGCTTCGTAAAAGGATTTCGTAGTAAAAATCCCATCCTTTGAGGCTACCCAGGATAGCTCATCCTCCCACCTGTCAAAGTTGGTGGTGAAGTATTCAAGAGATGCATGAGCTCATCAACCTAAGCCCTCTCATGTAGAAAAAGGGGACGCCTCCACAGTATGTTCCATGACCACCCAGATCCATTCCAACATCCCATGCTATGTATGCTAGCAAATTTTTTATCATTCACTAGAAAGAGCCTTGGAAGAGTTGCTTGAGGGGTGAATTCTCTACCCATCTATCCAGCCAAAAGCGGATTTTTCTTCCGTTGAGTATTGTCCATTGAGATAGTTATGCATGATTGCTGCATGGGATAGGCGCCATAATTCGATTGAAAGAATGTTTTTCCATATTCCTTTCGTCTTAACTTGCTTCCATTTGTCATCAGTGATGGGTAGGCTGATGTGTACATCATAGATAGAGCAAATGATGTCTTTCCAAAGCTTGTCATCATCCTTTTGGAACTTCAACACCATTTAAACAAGAGGGCCGCATTTTTTGTTTCAAGGTCGGTGATTCCAAGTCCTCCTCTTGTTTTGGGTTTCGAAAGCTTACCCAAGTCATAAAGGGCGTGCCTCGATTACTTCGCTTGCTCCAAAGAAAGTAAAGTTTCGTTGGAGCTTGGTGATTTCCTTCAAGACTGATTTAGGAATTTGGAATAGACTCAAGTAATGAGTTGGCAAACTTTCTAGTACCGACCATATTAGTACTAATCTCCCCGCTTTTGAAAGCGATGATGCTTTCCACCAGGCTAACCTCTTCGATATCTTGTCAAGGATTGGTCTCCATGTTGAGATTATTTTGGGGTTAGCACCAATAGTGAAGCCAAGATAGATGATGGTAGTGGGAGGACTTGGCACCTGAGAGTACCGTGAACAAGTTCTGAAGTTCCAAGGGTAGGGTTGATGATGGTGGCTGCTGATTCATGCCAGTTTACTTCAAGACCAGACATCTTCGAAAAGATGTTGATACATAACTTCACTACTTCTAGCTCTTTCTTCTCTGGTTTGCAAAAAACCATGGTATCATCCGCATATGGAGGTGTGAGATGATTGTATCATTGACCCCAATGATGAGCCCTTCTCCAGCTCTAGTACGAATCGTCTCCTCTAGTATCCAGCCAAGGCATTCAACACAGAGCACAAATAGTAGAGGGAAGAGTTGATCCCCTTGTCGGATTCCTCTTTTAGGCTTGATAGAAGTAGATGGTACTCCATTGATAAGGATAGATATAGTAGGAGTAGATATGCATTCCTCGATCCAAGCTTGTCACACATCATCAAAACCATATAGATTTAGCATTCGGTCAATGAAATTCCATGGGAGACAATCAAATGCCTTAGAGATGTCAATCTTCAATAACGCTCCTCTTTGATGTTTTCTCTAAGCCAAGTAATTACCTCATTGGTAATTAGTGGACCTTCTACAATATGTCGCCCCTTATTAATCCGGTTTGGGTGCCTTAAATCAACTTATGCATCACGTGGCTCAGCCTAGAGGAGAGGAGTTTAGCAATCATCTTATATACCGATCCAATCATGCTTATTGGTCTAAACTCCGCTACTAGAGTAGCTCCCAAAGTCTTTGGAATTACTGTGAGCCATGTCATATTGCTTCCTTTCGGGAGAGTGTGGGTGTCAAAGAAGCTGAGGATGGTGGATGAAAATTCTTGGCCAATAATGTTCCAAACCCCTCTAATCAAGTTGAAGTTGAGGCCATCGTAGCCTGACGCCTTATCTCCATCTATGTCCCAAACCGCATGTTTTATTTCATCTAGAGAAGGTCTTTGACTGAGCTCACTTGCTTCTACATCTGTAAGACGGGGTCGACCGGAGAGAGGTGGGGTGAAGCCTGTGCTTGGACTAGTTGAGAAGAGAGACATGTAAAATTTTCGAATGGCCCTTTGGATGGCTTGCGAGTCAGAGCTTAGCATCCCATTTATGTGTAGAGCAGAGTTATTTTTTCGATTGATAGAGGCTCATCGATGAAAGTAAGCTGTGTTGTGGTCTCCTTCTTTGATGAACTTTTCTCTAGCAAGTTGTCTTCAATAACGTTCCTTTGGTCTCAAGGATTGCCAAACCACACTTACAAGTTGTGATCTGGCGGTGCTATGACTTTCATCAAGATCTCTGCTCTCGGCCAACTTGTCCAATTTCTCAAGGTCTAGCATGGCTTGTTCGAGTTTCTTATCTATACCACCATAGACCTCCTTATTCCACTTTCTCAACGGTTTCTTGATCTCTTTTAACTTGGAAGTTAGTGGTTTGTTTCCTACATTTTTGTCCATTTGATTTCGAAGAATTCTCGAAGCCGTTTGTGCTCTACCCATGTTTAGTGTCCTGAAGGGTTTAGGCCCCCAATTGATGTCTCGCAAAGTTATTTTCATGAATTGATGATCTGATAATCTCCAAAGGTTTGCAGACAATTAGAGGTTTCATTCGAGATACTATGATAGATACAGTTGTGTAAAAACAACCGAGAGCTTTGACTATATATATATATTTGTTTGACATGTCAAACTAACTAACTCGCCCAATTTCTATTTAACATAGCTGTCGTAAGTCTAACACACTTATTCCTGTTATATTTACTATAAGATATAACACAGGAGTATATATCATAACAGTACCAAAGTGAAACTAGCAGAATATATACTTCAAATGTTGGAAAATTTATATTAATCTCCTTTATCGTCTAAGAAAAATGATTGGGGTTAATTAAAACAGGGTGAACTAAAGTGTACTACCACCGACCAAGCTATGTGAGCTTGATAGCCACTACCGGACAGGATAAATGAATTAATTCACCCAGTTAACAGTCCCTAGTCCAACACACTATTAGTTACTTAATTGTTGCCCAAACTAAAGGTATAAATTATATCTCGCGGTTTAATTCCTTGCCGAGTTTCATGGGTGCTATCTTGAGTCTGCTCTAAGTTATCGACTAAATTCCTTGAAAATCTTTTGCTTAATTAGTTTCATAAAGATCATTTGCCGAGTTTATTCATAACCCTTCATCAACACGTCACCGTTCCAACACTATCCTTCAACATATATGACTTGTAAGAGCGCAAATACGTACTGTCAAGACAGCAGACCGTCAGTATTGTATGAAAGTGGAGCAAGAAAATCAGGTGTACACTCGAATTGAATCCAGAAATCTGAATTAATTAACTATAATGTTAAGTATAACTGTCTTGATTTATGCCCACATGCCATAATTGACAATCATCTCTGCAGATCTGTCCAACCGACCACATCGATCGATCCATCTTGCTACTCTATTTTGTTTTCCTTTATTAATAATATAAACAAGTGAAAACTAGTACACAATTTTTCGAAACTCGTTAAATTACACATTTCAATGCGTTAAAATCGGAAGAATTAATTAATAATAGTGCCTCCTCGTTTGATTCAAAGAATCAAAAACTTATGTAAATGATCAAGTACAACAGGCTATTATAGATGCGACACTCTGGGCGGTGTGGAGCCAAGTTACAATGACAAATATGAATACTTATTATATATAGAAAAGAATGGATATAATATGGTATAGGTACTCAGAAACTCACTCGAGACATCCGACCAAAAAAAACTTTGCCTATACCTCGGCGGGTGAATAATCCTCTAACTATAGCTAGGTAGTAGAATGGTAATTAATGAATAAGTAAAAAAAATGATAATAAGAATAGTTGTGTCCTCACTCCACTATAGGGAAAAATTACACCTGTTTGGGGAGGGGACAATGACAATCAATGAAATAAAACAAAAGAATCAGCTAAGGTAAGAAACTAATTAATCAAACTGAATAAGAATCTAGAAAAATAATGGTTTTTTTTTTTTTTGGTATAGAATGGATGTCTGTCTATGTTATATGTATATGGATCAATAGTAACTCCAAAGGCTAACATCACTTTCATGGTCATCCATCATCATGAAAGCTGGATCAATGAACATGTTCATGGTTGGATCGATGTACTTTGGGGAGAAATCAAGCCAAGCAGCAGCAGCGTCATCGGTATCCATGGTCATCGGCAATACATTATTAATATGGTGCTGAGCGGCACATGATGATGGTGGGTATTGATTATAACTATCATGATCAGCAGCAGCATTATTAAGTGACAAAAGCGAAACGCTGTCGTCTAGTTGATCGAGCAACACGGAGGAGAGGATAGGATAGAGATGGAGATGAGGATGAAGACCACATAACTGATGGTGATGTCGGAAGTGGTGGAGTTGATGGAAGTCCTCCGAGTTGATGCGGTGGTATTAATGGGGTGTCACTACTAATATTATGATGATGAATGTTATCATCTACATTAGTGAGAGTATTAGCAGCTTCAGCGGCAACCCTTTGGATAGATTTAGGGGATAAGTGATTATGGTCGTGATCAGAAGGGAGGAGGAGAAGATAAGATGAGTAGTGGTGGATTGGGAAATTAAGGTTTGGTGCAGCTTTACGACCCTTTAAGCAAAGTAAGGCGGCATCATAAGCCCTAGCTGCTGCTTCAGCGGTGGAATAAGAGCCTAACCAGATTCTGGTTTTTTGGTTTGGTGCTCTGATTTCAGAAACCCATGAACCCCAGCTTCTCATCCTGACTCCTTTGTATTTCTTGGCTGCTGAAGATGGATGATGGGATTCAGCTGGTGGTGACGACATTGGGAATATTGATTGTTGTTGATATGGGGATATGTTTTGAGAGAAAATTAATAGTGATGGTAAATGTTGATGATGAGAGACTGAGAAGGTGGAGAAAATGGAGGGTTTGGGTTCATATTTATAGATGTAAGACTGGTTTGGTTGCTAGCAGAAGGAAATGTCTTAAAAGGGGTATCCCACCTCCCAGGCCTAGGCCAGGTGTACCCCCGGTCAATTACTTCTTCTAGCAAGGCATATTAGTTTGCATCTAGCTCCTATCTATGAAGTCACGGTATTGGAGTACAGGTAAGCTTTTCTATGGGCTCTACTTTGTTTCCTTTTTCTTTTTCTTTTTTTTTAAAAAAAAAAACGCAGCAAACTATTACACTGAGAAACAAAAAAAATTGTGTAGCTGTTAAACAATTTTTTTGAACTAGTATTACAATGAGCTAGGTTGAATTTTGGCATTCACAATTTGTTGGCACCTCTTTGCAACATTTAAGAAATACTCTCACACTTAATTTCTATCATATATTATTTTCTTTTGAATAAAATCTACACTCTAGGATATTATAATGAGTTTGACTCATTACGTACGATAGTTAATTTGGCAGCGTTTATATCAATAATGTCTAAATTAATTACTATGCAGTAGCACATTATCTCTCAAATAATAAAAAATCGAGCTCAAATGTTATCTGAAATTATTAAAATTGAGTGTTATATTATAAAAACTTAATGATATGAAATATAAAAAAGACTATTAGGCCTATATGTGAAACTTAAACCATGGTATCGTTTGTTACTAGGCCTCATCATATTTTTTTCTGTTTCGACAACATAACCATGTGGATTTTGTTGGGTTTTGTAATTAATTTTGTATCAATTTATAATTTCTTTTCTATTTTATTTAAATAATTCTTTTTAAAAAAATTTAAAACAACTATATCTTATTGTGACAGGTGCATTGAAACAAATCAAACATCTAGATTAGAAAAGTGAAAAACAAGTGTGCGGAGAGTTTGTACGTGCAGTTCGTCGTGTTTAACAAGTGTCAATCAAAGACACAACATCATCATGGATGTCAGATCCTGGCAACATGGGGTTTCATAATTTACTGACTGTTACCCTAAACACCCATATCGATCCCGGCCGGCGGGGTTTTGTTTTAGTTCCGGGAGGAATGAATCTAGCTAATGGGGACACATATTTCATACATACATACATACTACATTTAAAACCAAAACTAAAACTAAGTAGGTTTGAATTCATTCCTAAGTAGTAATCATTCTGATCAAAAGAGGCAAATGATATCTTTTAGGCATTTTAATTTTACTTTGTTTTCCACACAATTCTTTCCTTCCGTATACAGCAAAGTTACCGGGTTCAAATTAAAAAAAAAAAAACTGATATTGTAAAATCCAAAGTATTCGAGTACATAGCCAGCAGATTGGTCTGTGTCCTTGTCTCTGATGCACTAATTACTTAAGCAATTAAAGTGAGTAGTATTTTAAGTTATAAATAAGAATAATACGTGTATGTATAGAATATGATTTAAAATTTGACATAGGATTCCCATCTAGCTAGGCAGTTTCCAGGATTGTTCAGAAGCAGGAGACAAACAGACACTGCAGAGAGTGGCGAATGAAACAACATTAGCAGTTAAATCCTTTTCATAAATATAGAATCGAACAAACAAATCTTCATTTTTTTTAACGCGCTTCAGAACAGTATAGTAGATTTGTTAATAATACTTATAGTAGTGGTTTATACGGATACTCCTATCCTATGAATTAAAAAAAAAGTTACAAAACACAAACAACCATACAGCTAATGCTCATCTGTCTCGCAGCGCTCTGTAACCGCGTATTACGAGTTCAGTATTTTATGAGGGTTAATACGTTCACTTCGCACAGTCGAAAATGACCATTTTCTCCCTGTTTTAATATCTTTCAAAAATTACTATATTTACCCACAATTTGTGACATATTAGGAGGTGACCCCAAATTTCATTACGCACAGTCGGAGTTCCAATACGCTCAGTCAGAAAATGACCAATTTATGGGCTAATGTAGGCAAAATTTATTAAAAGCGGTTCTAAAAAAGCAAAGAAGGATTCTGAAGTATTATATAAGTAAATATCATAAAAATTATCAGCAAAGTATACCATGTCAAAGTAGACGAAAAGACGAACGCGTCGGCGCAAACAGATCGAAAAACGGAGTTATAACGAAGAAGATATGACAATTTTAAGACCGGAACCCGGCGCAGGCGCCGGTAAGGAAGGGCCCGCGCGCGGTCTTCTTTACCGGCGCCGGCGCTGGCCCTTCCTTATCGGCTCTGGCGCCGAATTCCGGTCTTAAAATTGTCATATCTTCTTCGTTATAACTCTGTTTTTCGATCCATTCGCGCCGACACGTTCGTCTTTTCGTCTACTTTGTCATGGTATACTTTGCTGATAATTTTTCTGATATATGTATTATTTCTTCTTAAGCACAACATTAACTATCATCGACGTCTTGTTTGAAATTGCCTATCAACCACTAATTACATGTCCGTTGAAGAAGAATCTATTTGAAATTCATTGAAATTTTCTATCATTTCCACCAATTTCACATCCATTGACGAAGAATCTATTTGAAATTATCAAAATTTCCTATCAATATCAATATTAACTATCATTATCGACAGTAACTATCATTGACTTCTTATTCGATAGTAAAACGAAACAGGGCTGAGGCGGACCGTAGGGAACACAATGCACGCTACAGGGCGAGTACGAGGAGACGACGTCCCCTTTAATACCCGGCTCTAAAAATGGTGATTAAATTACTCTAATACGATTTATAAAGGCCTAATGGTGCCTTGAGAGTATTGGTAAAGAGAATAAAACCAAGAGAAAAGAGAGAATGCGTAAAACGCGAAAAACGCTAAAACGCGCATTAAATGAGTATAAGAGATATATGATCTCGTAAGGGTCCGAGGTGGATTCCTAAGGCTTGGTTAGCCCTAATTAGTATATGGAATAATTCCCGAAGAAAACGGATCCAAAAAACGGATTAAAAACACTAACGGAGTTCAAACAGACTTTAAGTGGTCAAACAGACCCGTAAAAATTATAGTTGACTATATAACTATAATTAAGTATTAATGGAAGCCTAATAACCATTAAAAATAAAGAAACGGGGAAAAATCCAAAAAACGGGCCCGGTTAGTGAATAGTGCCAAACCGGGTAAAATAACGAGCATTTTCTGTAAGAAAACGAAAAACGCTCCAGCTCACATGCTATAAGGGGGCCGGTTTTATTGTTGACCATCCCTCTCAATTTGACCTTAATAAGTAAAGAAAGAAAGGAAAGAAGAAAGAAAAGTGAAAAAGTAGAAAAGGTAAGTGCTACCCTCTCTCCTCTCATTTCCTTTCTTCCTTTTCTCTTTCCTCTCTTTCTCCTTCCCAGCCGTCCTCTCTTCTTCCTCCATGGATGCGATTTCTCTCTTCTTCTTCCATGGCTACTCAAGCCTTCCTTGTCATGCCCAAGCTTTGTTAAAGCTCCAAACTCAAAAATAATTACATATTAGTGATCCTCTCATCACCCTCTATCATTCTCTCTTTTCAAAATTCGAAAAGGGTGAGTTTCATTTTCGTGGGTGTTGGCCATTTGAAGAGAAAAACACACCATCTTGAAGCTTGAAGCTTCCTCTTTCATCCAAGGTAAAAATATCCAAAGGAAGTGCATCTTTTCTTCACTCTCTTGTGTTGGCCGATTTTGGCAAGTTTTAATGCCTTGATTTTCCTTGCTTTGAGCTATTCTCCAAGTCTCCAATGGTGGGTTGGAGCTCCTCCTTTGATTCTTGGCAAATCAATTCTAGGGTTTCCAAAGGTAATGTTCAAATTTCATACCTTAAGCCCTCCTCTTGAATTCATGAGTTGTTTTTATAACTAGGAGAACTAATTAGTACTCCTATATCCATTGGTATATTGGTCTAGAGAATTGGGCAAGTGAGTTGCCTTGACCGATTTTGGATGAAGAGAAGATGGGAAGAGGCGAAGAAGAGTATTTAAAAGGAAACTTAAGAGAATCCAAGGTAAGAAACCAACCCTAATAGTATATTCTACATGTATTAGAATTGGGATGGGTTAATAAAATGAATGAACCCCACTTGAGTTGTGGGAAATAATGTGCTTGCATAGAAATATGTAGTGAGAAAACATTTGTGAATTTAGTGTTGATTTTAGAGCTATGCATTTTATGAATGTGCATTGTGTGGTATTTGGAGAATTGATGGTTTTATATGTGGGTTGATAGAACCCTTGTGGTTTGGCTAGTTTTAGGATGAATTAAATGAAGAAATGAGTTTTGGCAATGTTAGAGAAGTAGCCAGTTATGGCAAATTGGTGTAGGAATCTAAGTAGATTAAGTGTTGTTGTGAGTAAGGAATGACCTAGAAACTAGGTGTTGAGGGAGATTGATTTGGGTTGGTAAACCACTTTGGAAATGCTTGTTCAAGGTTAGGAGGATGGATGCAAAAACTGTAAAGAAATGTTGTAGGAAAGCTTGGAATTCCTAGAGAGTAAACTAGGGTGCAAGACCTTGGGAACAAGAGTTGAACCTTGTATGAGAAGTGCATTGGTCTAGGAATGATTTGGTAGGTTTGTGGAAGATTATGAAACATCAAAAGAAGTTTAGTATGCACTGTTGTGCATAAGTGCAACAGAGAGAATGAAAAATTGTAGAAATGGGCAAGAAATTGAGTAAGGGTTGATCCATGATTTAAGGAGGTTTTGGACATGATTAAGGTGTTAAAATATGTTGGATTACATGTAGGAAGATTGGGGAAGAAGTGGGTATAGGTTTGGAGTTGAAACATAATCAAAAACAAGAGAAATTTCATTACTGCAACTGGTCCGGGTTGTAAACCAGGACAGAAACCCGGACCAGGCCTAAAACATGGCAGAACGTTGTAGCAGAGGAGTGGTCCGGGTTTACAAACCAGACACAAACCCGGACCACCCCTAAAACTCACCCGAGAAGTTTCTGAACTGAGGTCCGGGTTTGTAAAGTAGTACACATACCCGGACCATTCATATATTGCACCCGAGAGTGACCATAAGTGTTGGTCCGGGTTTGTAAACCTGGACACAAACCCGGACCACCCCATTTCTTTACAGAAACTATTTAAAGTCATTCTAAGGTAGGGGCTTGATGGGTAATGAGTATAAGGTAATTATGACCTGATAAATGATGTTTAATGGTCAATAGAGTGTAAACAAGTTTGAGAAGTGAATGAGAAAGATGTGAACTTAAGAACACATGAGTAAAACTAAGATAACGGAGTAAGTACGGGTGTAGCATTTAATTATGTACCGTATGAGTTTAGCATTAATAATAATGTTTGGAACATTATCAGAGGATCATGTGTGAACCGAGCATGGTGAGATGACACGGTAAAAGTAAAAACCCCGGTGAAAGGTATGATTTTCTCATACTCCGCGTGCTAACCGAGTTACGTTGATTTGTGTGTTTGTGTACCGGCTTAATCAAGACTAAAGCATGAAAATAATCCATTGTTTGATTATGTATGCCTTGTGTATGTTGCATGAGCTAACATACTTGTAGCCGGTGTGGTCTAACATAGTGCATAGACCGACTCACAGTGAGTATTGATTGACTAGGAACCTGTAGATCGGGTAGTCTTCTAAACAATGGAATGATGCAAACACACGCAAACTATCCGTTAAAGTATAACGATAACGCAAACATATGAACTCCCCAGAATGTGAGGAGATGTGCGGGTTGAGTAATTACCCGATAATGGTTAGTAACCATAATGACACAATCCACGAAACAAATGAGAGTGGAAAGATAAGTGAACCTCCTTCAAGAGGATTAAAGATAGTTCGAAGATGTGAACTAGTAAAGAAGGTAAAAGAGACCTAGGGATTAGTAGCTCCCTTGAGACATGGTCGACCTCCTATATGAGGATTTACCCGATATAAGAAAATAACCGAAAGTATGAGTAGTGAAATGTATGGGTAACTCTTAAAACCTAAGATTAACCGAACTTAAGTAATGTTCCCAAAGTCATTAGAAACACCGAGAGTGATGCTTCTAACTAATATACATAATATTATTATAACTCCGAGAGAGGAGTGTATGGGAATGTAAGTAGTCCGAGAGTAGTCGGACCTAAGTAAAAAGAGATAGGAACTAAGAGAGAGTTCTGTGAGCTAGTTGAACCTTCCCACCATGCTAGACCCAGAGTAGGGTCGAAACCGGGGAAGTAAGACTATGCTTGAGAGCCATGAGTTTTGGCCTAAGTATGTATTAAGAGTAACAAGCGTGACGTAGGAGACCTGTAGTGTCTCGAGAATCTACAAGAGCTTGAGTATAATTAACCCAAGAGTGTGGGTGAGAAAATGAGTATAAATAACCCAAGAGTGTGGGGAGATATTGAGTATAAGTAACCCGAGAGAATGGGTGAGTATAGAACGAGCCGCCCAAGAGAAGGGTGTGTATATGAATAAGTAACCCGAGAGAGAGGGTGAGTTATTGAATGAGTAACCACGGCATAGTGAGGTATACCCTCATGGCCTAAGAGTAATTGATACAACTAACAACCTTGCTATGTTAGTTAGGGATTGTATCCCACGATTGTTTATTGAATCCTTGTGTAGTGTACATAAATAATGTATTACTATATGCATGTTGGTTGAATTATAATGAACTCCATGCTCTCGACAAAAGTAGTCGGCGTACCCCGGTTAGCGCTCGGGGTATGCGAATTTCATATGCAGCGTTAAGCTGAGCCCCTATGGGCAACTTTTTATTTTTCAGGTACACCGAAGATGTTACCGTTCGAGAGTGGGACGGGGTCGGTGGTTTGCATGGGTAGTTAGATTTAATTACTTATGTATTGAAAGAGGTGTAAGACCGAATATGTTGTCGGCATCCATATATTGTAGACTCGGTATAGTAAGAAGTGTTTGAGTATTGTATTTGTATTGTGTACTCGGTTGTTCCAGTTCATCAGACCGTTACGGTATGTAAGAAAGGCCTGGTTAGCCATATGGGTGGCTAACGGTGTTGTTTCACCCCTCGTTGTAATTAGAGTTCCGCTGCGTGAGTAGGAGTAATTAGTAATGTTTTAGAGGTAATGACGAGATTAACGGTTGGGTGTTACATCCCCCGACTTGATTAGTGCAAACACAGACTTGATTAGTGCAAACACATTTGATTTCATGTACTGGTAGTCAACAGAATTGTTAATTGTTCTAGGATTTAGAATGATGTGTGTGTCGAATAAGTTGTAACATTATGAGAAATGACATGCGAACAATGTTGTTTGAAAATGAAACTCCGAAATAGAATCACTTTTGAAGTCCTGAAAATATGTTACAAAGATGTATATATTTTCACTTGTTATAAAAAAACCTTTTAGGAGCAATCTCCGACGACAAACCGATCTCGCTTTTGAAGTATTGAAACTATGTTTCAAAGATGTATGCAATTTCATTTGTAAAAAAAAACATCTTTTTGAGCAATCTCCGACGACAAACCGATCTCGTTGTTCTTAAAATAATTCACTAAATAGAATCCATAAGAATCATGATACACTAAAGGGCTAACGCACCCACAATTAGGGTTTTCGTGTTAGTCATTTGAATTGTTAATTGTTCTGGGATTTAAAATTATGCGTGTGTCGAATAAGTTGTACCATTTACCCTCCAATTAGGGTTTTCAAGTTAGTCATTTGAGGATTGTGGAATGCATTTCGGGCATCAGTTGTCGAAGTATGTAATTCCGAAGTAGAATCGCTTTTGAAGTCCTGAAAATATGTTTCAAAGATGACAATTAAATGTCTTTAAAAAAGACATTTTTTGAGCAATCTCCGACGATAAACCGATCTCGTTGTTCTTAAAAGAATTCACTAAATAGAATCCACGAGAATCATGATACACTAAAGGCTAACGCACCCACAATTAGCACTAAAACCTAGACTAATTCCTAACGCCACTGTTCATCCTCTCACTTCTTCTGTCAAAATGTATCAGATTTCTTCTTTTCCTCTACCATGTACCCCCCATTTATGTTTTCGTGTTAGTCATTTGAATTGTTAATTGTTCTGGGATTAAAATGATGCGTGTGTCGAATAAGTTGTACCATTTACCCTCCAATTAGGGTTTTCATGTTAGTCATTTGAGGATTGTGGAATGCATTTCGGGCATCAATTGTCGAAATGAATTAATTAGTGGAATCGGTGGAAATGATAGACAATGTTAGTGTATATGGAAAATCCTTGCTATTTAAAACTAAAAAATCGACATTTACTACACACTTTGAAGTCTTGATCTTCTTTAGTCTTTCCTCATTGCTCTTGCAGTCTAGTAGAAGATCGTCAATATGAAGTAGTTCATGTTTGTCGTCATAAATTACTGCACACTTTGAAGTCTTGATCTTCTTTAGTCTTTCCTCATCGCTCTTGCAGTCTAGTAGAAGATCGTCATATGAAGTAGTTCATGTTTGTCGTCATCATTTACCACACTTTGAAGTCTTGAATCTTCTTTAGTCTTTCCTCATCGCTCTTGCAGTCTAGTAGAAGATCATCAATAGAACTATTGTTTTGAACAATCTCCGACAACAAACCGATCTCGCTTTTGAAGTATTGAAAAAATGTTTCAAAGATGACATTTTTTAGCAATCTCTGACGACAACCGATCTCGCATTTGAAGTATTGAAAAATATTTCAAAGATGACATTTTTTTAGCAATCTCTGACGACAAACCGATCTCGCTTTTGAAGTATTGAAAATATGTTTCAAAGATGTATACATTTTCATTTGTTATAAAAAAACATTTTTGAGCAATTTCTAACGACAAACCGATCTCGCTTTTGAAGTATTGAAAATATGTTTCAAAGATGTATACATTTTCATTTGTTATAAAAAAACACATTTTTTGAGCAATCTCCGACGACAAACCGATCTCGCTTTTGAAGTATTGAAATATGTTTCAACTATGACATTTTTTGAGCAATCTCTGACGACAGCCGATCTCGCTTTTGAAGTATTGAAAATATGTTTCAAAGATGTTTCAAAGATGTATACATTTTCATTTGTTATAAAAAAACACATTTTTTGAGCAATCTCCGACGACAAACTGATCTCGCTTTTAAGTATTGAAAATATGTTTCAAAGATGACATTCTTTGAGCAATCTCCGACGACAAACCGATCTCGCTTTTGAAGTATTGAAAATATGTTTCAAAGATGACATTCTTTGAGCAATCTCCGACGACAAACCGATCTCGCTTTTGAAGTATTGAAAATATGTTTCAACGATGACATTTTTTGAGCAATTTCTGACGACAAACCGATCTCGCTTTTGAAGTATTGAAAATATGTTTCAAAGATGACATTCTTTGAGCAATCTCCGACGACAAACCGATCTCGCTTTTGAAGTATTGAAAATATGTTTCAAAGATGTATACATTTTCATTTGTTATAAAAAACATTTTTTGAGCAATTTTTGATGACAAACCGATCTCGCTTTTGAAGTATTGAAAATATGTTTCAAAGATGTTTCAAAGATGTATACATTTTCATTTGTTATAAAAAACACATTTTTTTAGCCATCTCCGATGATAAACCGATCTCGCTTTTGAAGTATTGAAAATATGTTTCAAAGATGTATACATTTTCATTTGTTATAAAAAAATAACATTTTTTGAGCAAAATCTGACGACAAACCGATCTCACTTTTGAAGTATTGAAAATATGTTTCAAAGATGTTTCAAAGATGTATACATTTTCATTTGTTAAAAAAACACATTTTTTGAGCAATCTCCGACGACTATCCGATCTCGCTTTTGAAGTATTGAAAATATGTTTCAAAGATGACATTCTTTGAGAAATCTCCGACGACAAACCAATCTTGCTTTTGAAGTATTGAAAATATGTTTCAACGATGACATTTTTGAGCAATTTCTGACGACAAACCGATCTCGCATTTGAAGTATTGAAAATATATTTCAAAGATGACATTCTTTGAGCAATCTCCGACGACAAACCGACCTCGCTTTTGAAGTATTGAAAATATGTTTCAAAGATGTATACATTTTCATTTGTTATAAAAAAATAACATTTTTTGAGCAAAATCTGACGACAAACCGATCTCGCTTTTGAAGTGTTGAAAATATGTTTCAAAGATGTTTCAAAGATGTATACGTTTTCATTTGTTATAAAAAACACATTTTTTGAGCAATCTCCGACGACTATCCAATCTCGTTTTGAAGTATTGAAAATATGTTTCAATGATGACATTCTTTGAGCAATCTCCGACGACAAACCAATCTTGCTTTTGAAGTATTGAAAATATGTTTCAACGATGACATTTTTTGAGCAATTTCTGACGACAAACCGATCTCGCATTTGAAGTATTGAAAATATATTTCAAAGATGACATTCTTTGAGCAATCTCCGACGACAAACCGACCTCGCTTTTGAAGTATTGAAAATATGTGTCAAAGATGTATACATTTTCATTTGTTATAAAAAAAAAACATTTTTTGAGCAATTTCTGACGACAAACCGATCTCGCTTTTGAAGTATTGAAAATATGTTTCAAAGATGTATACATTTTCATTTGTTATAAAAAACACATTTTTTGAGCAATCTCCGACGACAAAACGATCTCGCTTTTGAAGTATTGAAAATATGTTTCAACGATGACATTTTTTGAGCAATTTTGATGATTGTCAAATAAATTCTTCTTTAATGGACATGAATTTAGTGGAATTGATAGGTAAGTTCGAACAAGACATCGATGATAGTTAATGTCGATACATCTAACTATTTAGATTGGTGTCCATTCATCTGTTAATTAGAATAGAACATGCTTGATTATTTTACTACGGAATAAGACATTAATGATAGTTAATATTGATATTGATAGGAAATTTTGATAATTTCAAATAGATTCTTCGTCAATGGACGTGAAATTGGTGGAAATGATAGAAAATTTCAATGAATTTCAAATAGTTTCTTCTTCAACGGACATGTAATTAGTGGTTGATAGGCAATTTTGAACAAGACGTCGATGATAGTTAATGTTGTGCTTAAGAAGAAATAATACATATATCAGAAAAATTATCAGCAAGTATACCATGTCAAAGTAGACGAAAAGACGAACGGCGTCGGCCCTTCCTTATCGGCGCCTGCGCCGGGTTCCGGTCTTAAAATTGCCATATCTTCTTCGTTATAGCTCCGTTTTTCGATCCATTTGCGCCGACGCGTTCATCTTTTCGTCTACTTTGACATGGTATACTTTGCTGATAATTTTTCTGATATATTTTTTTTACTTATATAAGTACTTCGGAATCCTTCTTTGCTTTTTTGGAACCGCTTTTAATAAATTTTACCTACATTAGCCCCTAAATTGGTCATTTTTTGACTGAGCGTATTGGAATTCCGACTGTGCGTAATAAAATTTGGGTCACCTCGTAATATGTTAAAATTTTGGTTAAATATAGTAATTTATGAAAGATATTAAAGCAGGGACAAGATCGTAAAATTTTTTAAAATTCCGACTGTGCGAAGTGAAAACACAACTGAGCGTACAAGTTCAGTATTTGAATTTCCCCTTCTGTCGCACTCCCTCTGTAGTAGTACTAGTTTTTAAAGAGAAGATAAGATAACAAAGAGTGAAATTGTTTTTTTTTTTCTCTACAACAAAAAAAAAGTGAAGATGACCCCATCTTTTTGCACCAGAAACAACTGGTTTATATTTATCAGCTGGTTTATCAGGCTAGCATATTCTTTTGTTGTATTATGGTTAGATATCATTTACTTATGAAGCTTATTCAAAACAACATAATCAGTTAGTTAATCAGCTGGTTTACGCATTACCAGTCGCATTATCATTGGTTTACATATTGTCAGTCACATTATCAGTAGGTTTATCATTTCAAAACTCTATACAAAAAGAACAACTTATATGGTTTTTACACAATCATCTATTTTGAAATCAGTCATCAATCCATATCAGCTATCAGCTGATTTATTCTTTTTTGCAAAAGAATGGGATAGAGATGAAAAATGTCTATATTCAAATTATTAACACTTGTTTTGTACCGCGCTGACGCCTGCAAAGCTTGACCTTTTCTTCAACTTAGTCTTGTCATGCATCTCTTTTCTGTCTCACCACATCTAGGTTTACCTCGAAATTATTAATTAATTTACCATTGTTTATGAGGTGAAACAAACTTGTAGTACTTCCCACTTACTATTACCTATTCTAGCTGGTGGTACACTACAGTCAATCCCAAAAACAACAGGTTTTTATTCAACTGCCCATCTGTTTTGAAAGTTAACACAGCGCATCATGCCGTCCGTCACTGGCGACTTTCCTTTCAAATTCAAAGGGATTGGAATACGGATTCTCCAGATTCAGAAGCCGCGGTCATAAATTTTGACATTTGCCTTTACAGCCAGGTGACGCGGGACATGATGTGTCATCATACCTTCTTAGTAAAGAAAGGGTTCTTCCATAGATCTACAACAAAAGGATTCCATTTTTTCACTTTTTGCCTGCCGCCGATATGCTTCTTCCTTCCCGTCTCTTATGACTATACGTAGCCATACTCTTTGGAGGAGGGTTCACACCCTCTCCCACTGTGCAATAATAATAACATACCATGTGCGAAAAGAATACGTACATACCCTAATAATGAATTCTTTTGTTTAAAATAGATTGATAATTGAATGTGATGCCTTTTTTCTTTCAAAACTCAAGGTTAAACCCTTGCTTGGTCCCTAATTTTGACCTCTCATTCACTATTTAGCATGTCGTTTGACTTCAATATTTACATATAATATAACATAATTTTTATAAATCTAATTTTTGCAATGGATTCTCATATAAAAACTACATGTTGTAGAAATTTATTTTTAAAAATTATTTTATCTTATATTTAATATTGAGTAGAAAAACGTGCCAAAAAGAAACCAGAAGGTCAATATGGGACGGAGGTAGTATATATTAGGAACTCTTGCTTTTCCCATTATTAATTTTTCCTATGTTGGAAATTAGCTACTATACTTAAACTAACCGTTTACTTGGAAACAAATAAGAATGGAAAGAATATGGAGTAAAAATCAGGAATACTAAGAGTTCAAGATTTGATGTTTAGTATAGTACTTACTACTTAGCGTAGTGTACTATATATAAAAAGACGACACACAAAGTGACAAAGTGGCGGCGTTTGGGGAAACCCCAAGACGCTGTGTTTGCGTCTCATTACTTGTGTCCCGACGCGGTTCGTGTTTGGCATCTTCTTCTCTGTTCGCTGCGTCTGTGATTCCCCCTGCGATCGCGTTTGCTCTCTTTTCTTCTCGTGTGCATTTACCCTCCGTGGGTGAAATCCTTCGCGCCATCTCCATCTTCTTTTCCTCATTCTTCTTCTCGGTCTGCTGGTCAACATGTTTCTCTAATCCTCCACCACTTTTCCATGGTGGGGAGGCTACCGCATTGCAATTAACTAAATATTTTTTTGGCCGTGTATGTAATAGTTTACATTTTTTTGGCCGTGTATGTTAATCACATTTATGTACTACTTAGATATGAAATAATCATTTTCTTTTAATTTTGAAATGCAATTAACTAAATATGTAAAGTTGTACAAATTAATCAAATTCATAGGAGAAAAAACTTTTAAAAAAAGGCAAACTGTTTTTCATTCAGTAACATGCGTAAACTAAAGATTTTTACTAAATAACAACATACAATTTGGTAATGTAAAATATAACAGATTTTTAAAACCAGCAGCAGGCTTCCACCAAACACCCAAACTAACAGGTGACAGCTTCTGTAAAATTCGTCAGCAGACAGCTTCTCAATTTCCAGCAGCAGAACCCGATAGCAGCCCCCAGCAGCTGTCCCCAAACGAACCCAAAGTAGAAGAAAACACCACTCTGAAGTGTTTTTTTTTAAGAGACTCACTCCGTCCTGATTGACCGCCTTTCATTATTTGAATATATATATATTCAAAATATAAGATAAAAATAATTTAAAATTTAAGTTTTACAAATGATTCCTTACATGATAAACTATATATTATAAATTTAATTTATAAAATTATTTTATCTGATATGCTTAATATTGAAGTGGAAAAACGTATCATGAAGCAAACAAGAGTGTCAAATCAAGATGGTGATCGATTTGAAGCAATTCAAGCCGAGACGGATCAAGACAAAGAGTGAAGAGATGGGACTATGGCCACAGCTTATCACGCCCAGACACAATCGTCAGTGATCAAGCAACTATGGGCCGTTGCATTTGCAACCAGGAACACCAAACAAACACCAAACAGACACCATAAACGACCTTTAAAGTGTAACCTCTAAACTAAGAATGAACTAGGAGAGTAAGGGTCCCATGCAGATAAAAAAACAAAAGTTGCCTAGACTACCGACAAACATGGGACCAACAAAGCCATTGACCTAATAACTACACTTAACAATAAACCAACTAAACTAAACCAAAGATTGAGACATAACCCAACACTGACCACCTGATGATCAAGGACTAAAACAATATGCTGCCTTTTGAAGTGTCGTATGCCCTTTAATTCGACGAGTTACCCTCCTTCCCTAGGTCTGGATGGGATTGATTGTGAGAGATAGGGATCCTATAGCTCGTTTGTCGTGTGCCGATTCTTCTCAGCCCATCGAAGATCCCATATCGCCTCTCCAGTTGCATTAGCCAATAGGTGGTGGAATGGCCTCTTACCCAGTAAAGATGGTCGTTGAAGGTTTAGGGCGGCCTAGTGATCCACGAGAATCTGGCTGATGTTGGTGGACGTAGATTTTCAACCACCAACCCAACCCGAGTCTAGCGAAAGCTCTATTGAGACGGGAGATTCCTCCTAGAAGTTGAGCTATTTTTGGGTTAGGGTAAACTTGTATCTCTAGTAGAACACTTCTGTTGAGAGCCACTGGCCAAAAGACTAATCGCCAAGTTCACTAAGTCCTCAGACAAAATCATAGTTTTCAAACCGGTGGAGAAAAGACCCACAATAACCACAGACTAGGGGCACGTTATCATAAGAGATGGTGAAGGCACTCATCTTACCATCATGCATGAAGAAAAGGAAGTAGAATCGGGAGGGGTAAGTTTAGGAGCACTTTGAGCAGTATGGGTTTTCGGGGCCGATGGTTTGATGCTATAAAACTCTATGTCTAATTAGCTTTTGTGGCGATTCTCATAAATGGTTACCCAGGGAAGTGTTTTCTCCTTCATAGAGGTCTCTGGCAGGTCAACCCAATGTCTCCCTATCTTTTCCTCATGGTTATAGAAGTGTTTACCTCATGTCTTAAAGTTGTTATTGTTAGGAAAAATACTATAGCAATATAAACTAAGCAAACAAAAGGGCAATTGCACCTCAAATCACTGTAGCACAACAAGTTTCATATCCACAAGAAAATTGGCTTCTCAATCCATAGCTTTGGTATTCTAGTAAATGAAACAAAGAGCGGTAAATGAGGGGTTTAACCGGAGGCAAGCTTAGTTGTTTGGTTTTCACAATAAAAGCAATCTAAATCGGTTTAGATGGAATACGTGGAGGAGTACCCTAGGATAGTGGGGAATCACCTAAAATTACTCTAAACAACTCATAAACATAATTCTTTTAGACATTTTCTATTATAGCTAATATAAGGGTCCCCAAATCATGGGCCAACAAATCTTATCTAATTAATCAAACCTCTTCACTCAAAGAAGGTTAAAGTTACTAGATAACATTAAACGCAAGCTCTATAATAATAGCCCTAAGGTTTTACCCCCTAATCAAGAGTGCAAAAGATAGGGTTTATCCCTTCTTAGTCACAATCCCATCTCAAAACCCTAATATTGAAAGGAATCGCCATAAATGCAATGGTTGATCAAATTAGAGCATTAACTGAGCATTGAAAGAGATCAAACAAATGTCATAAATGAGTTAGGTCTACAATAAAATCATTTGTTATGGAACTCCTAAAGGATGAAAGGTTTAATTTTGCAGTTTTTGCTTATGATCATGATGAGTGTGTGGTGTTTAAAGGTATTGCATAATAAGGAATTACTTCACATCCCTTGTCATCCAAAGAAAAAATAATGAAATTAGTGGAAGGTCTAGAGCTATACTACATTTAGTTTCTACAATCCAACTTCTTCATGCCTTTATTAAAGCTATTCTTTTCACTATTTACGAAAACTGACAGCTAAGAGCAAGTGATTCTTTTTACTGTCATTTTGCTTGATTTCCTGCTACACTTGTTTGATCCTAAAGTTCAATACTACTACTTCAAAGGAAAAGCAAATCCGGGAGAAGGCGCAAATGATAGTTTTGGTCACCCCCTAAGCTCCACAAAACTCAAAATATCCCTCAATGGTCCCTTTTGTCCTTCGTCACACCCCATGGCCCTGTTATAAGCTTAAAATACTTCCGACTTGATAGTTCTGTGTCTAACCAAGTGAAAGTAGCAGATTGAACGCGTAAATCCATCAAATATCAAATTCTATGGTCTAGAAGTTATGTGTATAAGTGAGAAACGTGTGCAAGCACCAAACACATCGAGTGTAGGTAGAAAAAGCACCACATTGAAAAAAAATCTTTAACCCTATGAGAATGAGACTTGTTCACGCGTTTAACAGGAAAATGCTGGGGGCAATCAATCGTTCTAATCGATTGCCATAAACCTTTGCTTCAATTGCTCAAAGAAATACTAGGGGAAATTGTTTTTCCAATAATTGCTATGCCAACATCAACTTCAAAGGGACCAAAAAAGCCTTAAGCCCGTCATAAGCCTTAAGCACCACATGTCCAAAGACCATAATCCAACTGAAGGCTCATCATAAGTCCTGAGCACCAATCATAAACCATACCTTCCAAAGCCCCCACTCAAAAGCCTCAGGCACGTCATAAGTCCCGATCACCACTCATAAATCATACCGCAGACACAATAATACCCTAGGCTCGTCATAAGTCCTGACCACCCACAAAAAATCCTCGAGCCCGTCATAAGCCTTAAGCTCCGCACAAATCGTAGCCCAACCTCAGGCCCGTCAAGTCTTGACTACCACCTCACAGAAAGCCTTAAGCCCGTCATAAGCCTTAAGCACCACAAAAAACCACACACCTCATCCAAGAGCATGTTCATCTTTTCAAGACAATGCACAAGTTCTCAATCACTATCATGTTTGGCATTTTCTACAATCACTTTTTTTTTACATTTTGGAATAGGTTACGGTCCCTAGATGCACCTAGGTTTCATTACATTTTGTACAATTTGGAACAAGTTCGGTCCCTTGATGCACCCTGATTTCATTGCACTTTTTACATTTTAGAATAGCTTTCGGTCCCTAGATACACCTGCGGTTAATAGCATTTTTTACATTTTGGAATAGGTTTGGGTCCTTAGATGCACCTGGGTTTCATGGCACTTTTTACATTTTGGAATAGGTTACGGTCCCTATATGCACCCGGGTCCCCTTTTTCTTGCATACCATATTCTCACTAACACTAAAGTACATAGCCATGTAGATCTCACTATATTACTTATGCCTCTGTTGCATCAAACAAATTGCATACATTGCATCATTAAACACATTGCATCATCAAACAAATTGCATACATAGCCATGATAGGTTACTGACGCCTCGTTTAGTCCTATTAAATTGGCGAGGTGATGACAATAAATCCTTCTTTGTTATGTCAACTTGTTTATGGATTAATAACAAGTGAGCAATGGCAATAAGTCCCGTTGAAGACTATGAGTTATCCCAGCACCACAGTCGGTGGGTAGAGACAATAAGTTCCCATCGTATACCAACCATGCATGAGCATTAAGTTCCCGACGCTTCAAAGCTTGATAGAAATTTAGGTTCCTAACGCCTCAAAGTTCGGTGAAGTTTATTGATTTTAAGATTCCCGACGCCTCAAAGCTTGGTGGAGTTTATTGATTTTTAGGTTCCTGACATCCCAGAGCTCAGTGGAGTTTATTGATTTTTAGGTTCCCGACACCTCAAAGCTCACCGGAGTTTAGTTGATTAAGCTTTAGGTGGCCAACACGTTTGGAATGAGTATCAGTCCCCAGATGCATCCGAGTCATCTTTTTATTTGGAACGTGTTTCGGTCCACATATGCATCCAAGTCGTCTTATTGTTTGGAACGGGTTTCGGTCCTCAGATGCATCCAAGTCACCTTTTGTTTGAAACGGGTTTTGGTCCCCAGATGCATCCGAGTCATCTTTTTTATTTAGAAACAGGTTTCGGTCCTCAGATGCATCCGAGTTGTCTTTTTGTTTAGAATGGGTTTCGGACCCCATATGCTTCCGAGTCATTTTTAGTTTGGACATATTTCGGCCCTCAAAAGCATCCGAACAACATCATACCTTACCTCTCGCAACTGTGACAGGTCCAGGCCCCTAGAAATGTTTGGGAATATCAACTTTCTTCACATTTAGGTGGTCGGTGCCTCCAAATAGCCCGAAAACTTCTAGAATCTTCTCATAGGTAGCTAGCACCTTAGAATATAGCTGAACACAACTAAGTATTTTGGTAGAAATTCAAGGCAGGGAACAGAAACTGCGAGGTCCGGTAAAAATTTGGGATGTCACTCAAGCATCTACTAGTCTTTTCATCTTCATTACAAAGTATAGTTGACAGAGGAAAATCTGTTATACCCAAATTTTCACCCCAAGAGCCCTAGTGTGCAAAAGCAAAGGCAAGGGTAAAATGTTCAAAATGCATAAAGTCAGGATTTTCTAAAGACATTCTCGTGACTTTCTATTTTCATGACTCATTCACCATCTAGAAATACTCTTAAATATCATAGTCATTATGAAAGGCATTCTTCCAATTTTTAAATAATTTTTATTCTGAAATATAGCTTTTAGTTTATATTATAAGCTAATTTCCTCAATAATTAACACACATAATTGCCTAAAAATAGAAAGAAAGGCCTTCGCACATTAAAATAAAATCATCACATGGTTAACATGGCTAGAAACAGTCATAAACCTGACATATTTATTTGGAGCCTAAGCCTACATTTTAAAGAGAAATTCAAACAATTTTCTAATTTTCTCTCTCCTCTAGAAAATACCCAAATTGAGGGAAAATGTCATGAAATTATAATACATGATAGAGGATGGTATTTAGAGCATATCCCCGTTATAATTTCAAAATGTTGAATTTCCAATAATTATTTTTATGTATTTGAGAGGTGCCAGATTGTAACAATTTTATAAAATTAGTTATTTATCCAAATAACATGAATCCAACTCTCAAAAATCTTAAAACTCCTCCTTTAACATGAGTTAAAATTTCATAATTTATTCTGGTCTATAACCCTGTTAACAAAATAGATAAAGCTACATTTTTTACTTGGATTCTCTTTTATCTAGTTTGTTTAAGCTTTTCCTATATAACGAGGTCTTCCCATTGACGTAAACAAACATTAGAAACTTCCTAAGGTTAGAATAGCCTTTCTTAAATTTCTTCCACGAAGTCAAAGCTGATAGCCAACAAACTCTGCTGAAATCACTCCCGAAATAATTAAAAACCCAATTTTTGATCTCCCATCAGGATTCTAAACACTAATCAACAAAAAATTCATCCAAAATGTGAAGAACAACTCAAGGGAAGAAATTTCAAATGTCGGGGTCATTGCCCAATCAGAGGTCCACCGACGAACCGATCAACGAATCCCAATGTGAGGGGACGAACACTTGGAGCTTTCCAAACAAGTTAGAAGCTTTGAACTATCAAACCTAGAAACTTCACACACTCTTTACATTAATTTCTAACCAAAAATCAACTTCAATTTTTTGTTTCTGTGCTTTTCCTAACTTTTGGCCTTTTACTTGTTTGCTAAGTTTCGTGCTAAATTCAACTTCAAAATAAAAATTTTTAATCATTAATGTGTTTAGAATTTTTCAAGGTACATACGCATAAAATTTGAGCCAAAAACACCACCGGAAACAAGACAAACGTTGTGGTCCGATGGTTGTCCGCACTCACGGACACTCTGTCATGGACAGCCCACGGCGGCGGCGGCGGGAATCACAATTTCCAAAATCAGCTTGAGTCCGAGGCCACGGACGCCTGCAAATTTTCAACTTTTGTAATTTCAATTTTTCTGTTTAATTGATAAACTAGGGTCCATGGTCACGGGCGACAGTGAATTTGACCTAACTTGGCTCCCGAAGCCCTAATTTAGGTTAGTTTAATTTTTAGCTTAATTTCTGTCAACAAATGTCAAAACCCCCAAGATATAGAAGCTTGTACACTTAGGTAACTCAACCTTATGATAAGCCTTTTCATGACATTAGTAAAGGAAAAATAGCTTCGAAGGGCAGTGAAAGTTATTTGCACCCGAAAAGCTATATTACCAAGTCCCTGAACCCAAACTCTACCTTTCATAGTTTACTTAGGTTAAATCTTAGGTGGTGACTCGATCATAAGTTCCAGTGGGCCAACCTTAGTTTTAATAATTATTATTTATGACATAGTTGTTAAACTTAGGTTATAAGTGGATCTGGAACCTGACTAAATCATAATCACATAACCACATAGGATAAGGTTCGAAAAACCCGGGCTCACACCCATGGTGATTTAAAAAAATTGGCCATAATTGTGGGTTAACGTATGACACCCTACTGCTTTTTTAGTTAAGATTACTCAAACATGTAATTTCCACCTCCATTGTAGTACTACCCTAATGATCTTGGCCCCATTATAAATTTTAAGATAAGAATAGAAAATACAAATAAGGCAGTGCTATTGTGGCAGTAGTGGTAGTTACAGTTTGAGTTCCATCATAACTTCACAAGTGGTTGTTGTGAGTCTACACTAGTCCACTCAGGGATGATGTGGGCAAAATTACTCTGAGCTCAATAGTTTTGAAAACACCAATTAATGATGATGAGGTTAAAATTACCCCGTGTTGAATAGTCTAAAAAAAAACCTTCGTTTGGCATTGTTGTAGTGTGGTAATGGCCAGCCTATGGTGATTAGACGAGAATGAACAACAATGGCGGACATGTGTCGATCGAAGGAGAATGGACAACGAGCATTGTGTAGTACATTCTAGGGTTGTAGCTATTACTACTCAGGTTACTTATACAAATCTTAATTTTAAACTTTACAAGTATTGATTGTAACTTTGTTCAGTTGTAATTGTTGTTATTCATCAAAGTGTCTATAGTAATAGCACAATTACATTTATTACATGTCTTTGTATAGTATAAAAATATTGAGTTAAAAATAAAAACACTTTAATATTAGATGTTGAATTTTGATCAAACAGTAGTTTATGTTTTATTAACTTTTGTCGTATTGAGTTGAGCAAGATTTGGGCATGTACGGATCATTGATGGTAACAAATTACTTACTTATAACATTTTTTAGTAGTTAATTGTTTATTTTTAATAAAAATATTGTTTTGAACTATAAATTAATATTTATAATTGTAATATAGAAATCAAAAAACGCACTGCACGTAACTAACTCAAGTAACTTATTGGCCCGTTCGATCTTCAGCTTTATTTTTTCTAATGGATTAATCTACCTCAAATAGCCACATGTCAACATTTAATTTGTTCGATTTTTAATTGGGACCCATCATCTGTCTCACGGACCAGCTTTATCTTAAATGTTGGTATTGCTGCGTTTCAATTTAGTGGGAGGTTAATCCCTCTACCGAACACACTTTACAAAAATGCCACACTGTCAAACTAAAATGTCAAAATAACTACAAATATGTAAACACAAAATAATTATCAGATTATGCAATAAATATACCGACCGAAAACACTACCAAAGTACACTATACAAAATAGCTACAAAAAAGTTATACAGGGCCGTTCTTTAGCGACCTTGTATTTTTCAATGGAACTTTATACCCACTTGTTAATCTATTAGTGGTTGGAAGTTCAAAATCCCCCATTTTTTACTTCGCTCGACCCCACCCTGTAGACATAGAAAATAAGATTAATCATAATGCTCCTAAAACCTGTGTTTGGGTCAATCGTTCCCCATCTATCATCCCAATTTTATCTACGAGGGATTTACAGGATGGATCTAGAAAAGAAGTTTCGTTTTGTAGACTATGCAACTGGATTGCGATACCCCACCACAATGAAGCCAGTTGGAGCCAGCAAATCCCTGCATCATCCGTACAGATCAAACATTTAGGTACATTTCTAGTCTCACGTCAGTTTGACTAATTGATCATTAACGCGTGTGCTGATTTCAAGCAACCCTATGCCGCCCCCCGCACAGCTGGTTATGAAACCATATGTATCTCCATCTCAATGTTAGGACTGGTAATGAGCTTGGGGAACAGGTTACAGCAGTAGTAGAACAGTTTCTTAATTTTTAAAATTAGTAGATTTTTTATTAAGGGAAAATTACATCGTCCACCCATGACGTTTGGCGAAATTACACAGCCCACCACGAGGTTTCAAAAATTACTTTGCTCACCCATGCGGTTTTCACAATTTTACATCCAACAACTTTTCTAATATTTGATCAACTTAAAAGATGGTTAAATGATATCCAAATTTGATGAAACTTTACATGGACGATGCTAAGGTGTTATATTTTTGTTCAATGCCAAATCTAAAGTTTTTTAAGGTCATATATGACCTGTGAGACCCAATGAAACACGAGACACGTTCATCGGGTCCCACGGATCATATATGAGCTTAAAAAACGTTGGATTTCACGTTTTACCAAAATATAACACTTTAATATTGTCCATGTAAAGTTTCATCAAATTTGGATATCATTTAACCATCTTTTAAGTTGATCAAATATTAGAAAAGTTGTTGGATGTAAAATTATGGAAACCACATGGGTGGGCAAAGTAATTTTTGAAACCTCGTGGGTGGGCTGTGTAATTTCGCCAAACGTCATGGGTGGGCGATGTAATTTTCCCATTTATTAATCATCTAAAATCAATAACTGACAGCTTCTGTAAAATAATCAGCAGACAACTTCTCAATACCTAATAGCAGCCCCACCACCTGTCCATATATTATATATACTTTGACGCGCATCCTTCTTCAGGTGCAAAACTAGAGAAAATTAATTACTACTCCATTAGTAGAGGACCTAGCTAGCTATTAATTGTACGTAATTGCTTTTTCTGCTTTTGAAATTACTTAGGCCCCGTTCTTTCGTTGGCTTGCTATATTTTATTCAGAGTCAGCCCACATTAATGTGGGTGGATTAAGCCCACCTTAAAGTCTACTACTGTAATGTACCGTTCTTTCGTTGGCTTGAGTTTTTAGAAGCTGCAGTAACCCCATTTCCACATTTGCCCCTGGCTGATTTGACGTATCCCCATCTCCCTCGCCATTTCCCCGTGCATGTCATCGATTAGCAAAACCACCCCTACAGCTTCTTTCAACCCCATTCGAGTCTTCACGTCGATCTCCCTCGCCACTCTCTCCTTGCACACAGTAAGTACTATTTCTTCCCTTTCCGCCACTCTGTCGTTGATACCCAGTTCGCACTAGTCAAAGCCATTGAACTTGAACACCAAGCTTTGTATTTTCACAGTTACCCACACAGGAATCGGAGACACCAAGGTGGACATGACTACTCGGCGCAGTGTAAGTGCAGTGTTCTTCCCGAATATTTGCTATTTTGTTCGTATGACAAACCCGATTCGCATTTCTCTTTCTCGAATCACAACTTCGTTGATGTATATATATTTGCCCTCTAAAGTACCAACTGACACAGAAAGACAATCTTCTGGTGCTGTTCCTTCATAGTACTGATGAACAGGTTCACTAGGTTTTTAGTTGTCTTTTGTGGAAAAGACTGCTCTTCTGGTTGTGCTGTAACTGTGTTGTACATTTCTTGATGGGTTAGCTAAACACCAAAGGTATTATCTGTAGCATGATGTCGATTGTTACACTAATATGTTAATGTTGTATTGATGTTGAATGAAACCGGTGTCATTTTCTGATTGTGATTCAAGTTTTGGAATTAATCAGTCATTTAGTTAGACGCCAAGATAAATGTCTGTAGAATCGGTTAGCTTACCTAAACAGGATTGGTTAACAATTTGCAGTCGTCTTCAACTGGTAGAAGTGTGAACCTACTGAACACTGCCTACATCAACTGTGACTGTCAACTCCCGACTATGTTACTGATTTCATACACTCCTGAAAACTTTGGTCGCCTGTTTTTCAAATGTAATACTTGCGGGTTCTTCAAGTGGTGGGATGCGGTCAACAGGCCGACAACTGGTCCCAGCATGGAGAACATAGCCAGAGCAAATGTGTTCAACGATGTTCAGAGGTTGAGTCTTCTTATTAACCTAACTGACAGGAACAATGAAACTGTTGCATCGGTGAAGGCCAAGGTTATTGAGATGGCTATGAAAATTGACAACATGGAGAGAGCAATCGTTATTGTGGAGAAGGGTCAATCTGATGCAATAGCCACCTTGTCTAAGATAGGATATATGGTCTGTGCTCTGTTAGTCTTTCTAGTAGGACGTTCCTTGTTTGGTTAGGTCCAAGTCTATGTTGTAATCCCTTTTGCGTCGTACCCAGTGTCTGAACTTATAACACACATGTTGGGGTGGTCTATTTCAATTAAGCTATGTATTTCAGTCGACATTGATTGGTGTTTAATTCCAATCCTTATGTTGTAATATCAGTTATGTAATGACTTAATTACTATAATGAATTATTATCTGATTTTATACTCCTGGTGGTGTAGTTGCACTTGAAATCAGCCAATGTTGAACTCTTCAGTAACATAGTCACTTATCAGCATTTGATTCATATAATATTGAAATGTGTATATGATTTCAGGGGCAGATTACACCAGAGAATGATCCAATTATGTTGTTTGATTTGTATTCCCAAGGTCTTGCAATGTCATACGCACTTCCAACTGTTGAACCCCATGACCTGTCTATTACGGTACCACTGTTGTTACCAAGTCTTGATTCAACTCATGTGTGAGGTGGTGTAAAACGAAAGCATCCCTCTTGGTACAGTTTATTGCATGTTTTTAGATTTGTTACATCACAACTTGAATATGTTATCATATATGAAGTTATACATTGTTATGGTATTAACTTTTATACAATTTTGCAACTGCCAATGAGTTGGAGGTTGATTGTCAACCCACTGATGTGTGCATTACACAACAATCACATGATGCAGAAGCTAAGGAGGATTTCGGCATCCGTTATGTTGGATGGGCAAAGGATATGCATCAAAAAAGACAAATAGTTATGGCTTTGGGAGCAGTCAAAGTCATTCAACATTCTTCTTGCGATGTGAAGAGGTGCTATGAAGTTGGTGGTGCAAGTAGGGCTGTCCCTAATGCTCCAACTCACTCTGCACATACAAATAGCTTTGATTATAGTTCCAGCAACGGATCTGACTGCATGATTCTTGAGCCATCTGATGAAGAATACAACACTGAATCTAGCAGTTATGAAAGTGAAGATGTTATTGTTATAGATTCTGATTAGTTTCTTTTATGATGTTGTGGTGATGTGCACAACTATCACTTATCTCTACTGTCAATGTATCGGGGTTTTTGTTGTTGAAATCATGTACAGTAAGACAAACATGTTGTACTGGATTAACCTTGTAATATAACTATTTTTACATTAATCCAGACCCTTAATGACAATAGTGTCTACCTTGCACAATGTTGCTTGTCCTCATCACCACTGTATGGTAGCTTGGTTTTCCTCAAAACATATTTTGTTGCAGAATGAAGAACTTGTTGTTAAAACATCAAAACACAGGGGCTTCTTAATATATGCTTGAATGATTCATTTTAACAAAATTACAAAAACTGCACCAATGTTGACAGTACATCATACGACTTAACGCAATTGACAAATACATATACAACTTCAATACCATAAAATAGTCAGTATACAGACATCAAACTACTGCTCTTCCCCTCCTTGTTAACATCTGTGTTGTCAACTCAGCTCTAAGTCTAACCATGTCCTCGGCTCCATTTTGAGATGATGTGTTGTTGCCTTCAGAGCATCTTCCTGTAGTGGATGGATCTGATTCTGTGTCATCTACCAGTGGCACAAAATTTAGGGCAGAATCAATAAGTGTGAAACATGGATCCCCGAACTTGCTAATCCTTACGAAGTTATGCAATGCAAAACATGCATTTACTATTTGAATTTGCTTCAACAAAGGATAACTTGGTATTTTCAATAGAATCTGCCATCTAGCCTTTAAGACTCCAAATGCTCTCTCTATAGCAGATCGTAGAGATGAATGACACTTGTTGAATAATTCTTTACCATCTCTTGGATTCTCGGCCCTAAATTCTAACAGATGATATCTTACTTTTGTGTGTGGGGTCATTAACCCTTCCCTGTCTGGATATCCCTTATCGCCTAGATAATACTTTCCTGTAACAACGTTTCTGTTAGCATGCATACAACAGAAGTGACTAATATCCTTTATGCTCAAGTTTTGAAGTTCAGAATCACTTAAAAACTAGTAATAAACCTGGAGGTGGTTTTGGAAAGTTCTGAGAAGGTTCATTGATTGAATTCATGTAAACTCTTGTGTCATGAGCAGATCCTTCCCAACCAGCACATACAAATATGAATAGCAAATCAAAATCACAAACAGCAAGGACATTAGTGGTTGTAACGCCCTTTCTGTTTATGAATCTAACTCTTTCCTTCTCTGGTACCGTTAGCTCAACATGGCAACCATCCAGTGCACCCACACAGTTCTGTTATGCAATTCCATATTGTCAATCTTTCAAAAAACAAATACAACATATGAAATAACAATCAAACGGATATGAACAATCACCTGGAAATAGGGGAAGTACTTAGTGTTTTCAGTTATCTGGGTAGGAGAGTAGTACGAAAAAGTGGATCCCTAGGTTTCACTAGATCCTTACCTAATTGGCCAACCGCTTGCAGAATATCACCAAAATGAACAGAAACAGATGAACCTGAGTGTTGAAACCTCTCCATTGTATCACGATTTGCACATCTATGGCTTAATGTTCTCAAGAACCAAGCAACTCTCTCTTTGACTGATATAAAGGCTTTGTTATTAACGTAGTACTTGTACTCCAGCAAGTGACATAGTGTCAAGAATGTGTCTTTGTTCATCCTTAGGGCATTGAAACAACGAACAGGATGGCCTTCTAATAGCTCATTAACCCAATCTTTACCAGTCAGTCTAGAAGTATGCATAGGAATTCTAGGGGGTATGTTCAATTTCCCTATGAACATTTCCATAACTGCTATGACTTTAAGCTCCAGTTGTATTATGTTCAAGCAAATTGCTCTGCATAGCTTCGTTAATTGGTGTGGGTCATCTCCAATTTCCTCGAGTATTCGGTATACCTGTTGTGCAGTCAGTCTGATCATGGCAACCTTGCAACAGTTATCAAAAAGTGAGTGCTACTGGACAAGTGTACTAAAAGAAGCTGCACTTTTAAGCAACAACACAATGGATACTAGTAACACATCAAGTGCAACGAAAATGAATTTATATTACATACTGTTTTGAACATAGTTAAAAGTAACTAGCATTACAATAACTAATCACTGCAATGGCACTGCTCCCTAATTTCATCTTCATTCTAACTACATCAATTATTTCATTATCTTTTAAAATCTCAAACAAATCCCTATAATCGTATGTTTGTATCATACAAGCTGCATACTGAAATTCCTCTTCAGTTAACCCTTTGATCATACGTAACTTTGCAACACCATACTTTCTGTAGCCTTCCCTTCCCTCATCAGCAACTCCTTGTAGTTAGGCTTGTTGCTTCCAACAAGAATGTCCTCTATATGGTTTGCAAGGGACAAATTCCATTTCATCTTCAGTTCTATGAACATAAGATAAATTTTATCTATGAAGCCATTTCTCATACAGAAGTCGCAGTAAGTTCTCTTCATATTGTTCATCACGGATGATGAGTGATGAGCCTCTACATGCTTAATCTTCTGTGTGGCTAATGTTCTAATGAAAGCAGTGTAGTACTGATCAACTGCATACAGAATTTTGAACTTAATAAAGTCTCTTTTATTCTCCTTCAACCTCTTTCCTAGCAACCTCATCATTTGCAATTTGGTTGTATGAGTGGCCATCCTATGACGACAAACAGTAAGAGCAAATATAAATGAAAATCAAAACATTAAACCGTGGGATATTATAGAAGTATGCAAACAACTGAAAGCTAGAATGATCATATAATACCCAACCGCAAACAACTTGTCTTTCAACAAAATCACAAACATCAGATGTTCTTAACTACAATACATAATAGACCATCTGACCATCTGCCACTTCTTGGAATTAAAACACACCAACAACAAAAAACATGTCAAAAATAGTTGGTGCTTGTGGCATCTTACTAACATTCTACTACACTAAATCTGTTAGTGATAGTCACTAAACAGATGGCAACCATCCTACCTAGTAAACATGAATTTAAGCAGTTACATTACTGCTATAATAAGGACAGATACAACAACTTATCCCAAAAAGTAATATGAGTTGTTGCATAACTCTTAAGGCTTGTAGTGATCAGTGCTTCTGTGTTGTACAGATAACGAACCCAGTTTGCAATCTCCACCTCATCAATTAGTGTCATAAGGACTGCTCTATGGCTTCTGGAACCAATTATAACCATAGCATTTGTAAGTTCATCACTAGTTAAACCTGGTATGCCCCTGATAACACTTGCAGCTTCTTGCACAATATGATAATGGAGTGCTGCCCAAAGTCCATAACATCCAATCCTACTAACATCTCGTTACATCGAGCTAAAGTTGCATCAATATCAGTTTGAAGATTTTTTAGTTCTTCAATATGAGCTGAATGCCCTCTACTGCCTTTGGACTTTTTCTTAACTTCACCAGGTTGCTGAGGACATGGAGCATGTTTTCTCTTACCTCCATGTACTACCGCACCAGCAGTAGTGCGCATCAGGTTGTCCCACTGTGGTGGCTTGTTCTCCTTGTCAGTAGATAAGTCTATTTCATGAGGTTGTGCATTTTCCTTCTCTGTTTTTTCAGCCACCAGTACTTCATCACCAGGAGTACCACTTTCATTACCAATCCATGTGATGAAGCCATTAGAACTACCAGCAACTAAACCTGCAAATTCAGACCCTTGAAATGCCGAGGCAGTGAGATTAGCACCAATCTCAGCTGCTGCAGTAAGGTCAAAAAGGGAAGAAGTACCACTGTTGCAACCAGTATATGGTACTCCAAAGGCAGCATTATGATTCTTATCAGCAACAGTAGTTTCATCAAAGAGACCTTCATCAGAATCAACAATTTCAAACTGCACTGTTGCAGTTCCTCCTGGGGTTACCCTCAACTCTCCAGTAGCATAAGACTGACCCCATATCAGCTCCATGTCATCTACCAAATGAGCTGGCCATTTTGAGTTTATTAACTTGTACATGGATCTGTTTTCCTGAAAATGTAACAAAGCAATTGTCAACCTTGAATGTTAGATGTCTAATATAAATATTTGACATTAAGTGAGTGTTTGCAGTAAATAAGTAATGTTAATGTACCTGAGCCTTTCTTGCAACCCATTCTGGTGGGTAAGTGCAACAGTTTCCTGCCTCATTCCAGCCAAGACTAGTTTGCTTGTGGGTAAGATCTTTCCATTTTCTCCACCCTCCCTTAAGCGTGTCTCCCTTGTTCTTAAGTGCAGCTCTATCAACATGGTCCATACCTTCTCTGGCCTTGTTAAATCTTTCAGTAATGTTGCCCCATCTATGTTGAAAGCCTATTAAACTACCACCTCTACCTATCTGGATCTGAGCTTCCTCAACTAACAATCTGATCAGAAGCTCTACATCTTCATTTGTCCAGTCATGCTTAATTCTCCTAGGTTTTTCATCATCCTTTGGTACCTTCTTACCTTTCCCTTTGTCACTATCATTTCCTCTCCCCATAGCTAATCTATTTTAAATATGTACACAGCATGATTCAAACAAGGACAACATTGACTAACAGCACATGAACAAAACAGATGCAAAACGAGTATATATTTTTAGTTTCACACAGCTATATTCACATCATGATTCAACCAAGACAACATTCACTAACAATATATGAACAACAACAGATACAAGTTCTGTTATGCCTATCTTAATGTAATAAAATAGAAATTAGTTGACTAACAGCACATTACACAACAACAGATGCAAAACGAGTATATATATGTAGTTTCACAAATTATGTTATGACTAGCTATATTCACATCATGAATCAACCAATACAACATTCACTAATAATATATGAACAACAACAGATACTAGTGTATCAACACAATGACTGAAAATGGAAAAAGGAGTTACCTCCGTTCAGATTCCATCAGTAGTAGGACAAGAGGGTAGTAAAACCTGAACGTTGCACACAGATAGAGTTAGAAAATTGCATAGAAGTTGTTTTAAGAAAATTACAGAGAAGCAAAGAACCGTTTACCTGGTGGCTGCAATGTGTTTTTTTACAGTCGAGTTGGTTCCCTTTTAAGGAGTAATGTCTCCTCAAACGCGCAACAATGGAAGCTACTGGAATTTATTGCTCCAGCTAGCCAGATTCGGTAGATTTTAAATGCAGATTTGCCATTCGCTAGAGAACATTCAATGGAGTGCGTCAACAACTCCAGTAGTACTTCCGCTAATTGAATGCAAAAAATGATAACCATGCCGTTCCAGGATCTTAGAAGATAACAGCAGTCTCAACATTGATGCTGATGGACGTTTACTGCTCCCTGCTGCAAAAATTCGACGACGGCTACCATATCTTGCTGCTCGACCTCAATGGTTCGTTGAGGCTGAGGGGAGAGCTTCATCAATGAAGCCGATTGACAGCTACTGCTCCGCATCTTCAATAACTTGGAGCGATTGATGTAAAAGTACCATGAGGGTACGGATATAGCTAAAGAAGGGGCAAGCTTGTAATTGGCAAAGGTTTCAAAATTGGCTGGAGATGGCTTAATTTCCAAACGCAGCAAAAGTGACCTCTATCTTTCAGCTGGGTAATCGACGTTTCGTGAGGATGGAGATGCAGAATCGCGTGGACGTCACTATCGCACATTGACGATTTAGGACATTAATCTTCAGTTTGCAGCATTAATCCTGCGAACAAACGGCCCCTTATACTAAGAAAGACTGTTGCTAATTGCTCGAAATATTTTCCAAACTTGATGAAAAATGTTTACTAGGTGGTGGGACAGACGACTTTCACTGATAGCCAATTAATTGAAGAGGAATAAACCCACGTGGAGTACGTACGCATAGTACCCCCACACCACATCATAGTAATAAAATCACACGGTTTTGTACTTGTTATCTGATTTTTGGTGCGTAAAGTCATCACCCACATCACACCTACTCAGCTTTAAATAACAAAACATATACATATGTACATATCATATCAATCATCATTCAGCGTCCTTTTAAGTCAAAGTCATCATATACATTCATTCAGAATTTTCAATTGGTCTAGCTAAATAATGCAGAGATAATATATAGAACATATACAGGAGTAAAAAAAATGGAAGAGAAAAACCTTACAGTAGGGATGAGAGAAATAATTAAGCCACTACTCAGTCGAACCATAATTTTCAAACCCGCCGTACCCATGTAGGGACATATATATCAATTACATACATTTTGCAGCATATTCAAATCAGATTATATATATGGATGTATTTGTCATAAGTTAATATGTCACATTATTAAGTTTTACAAATGATATGTAAAACCCGGATAAACAGGAAGGAGATTTAAAATTAGTAACTTGCCGAAAGAATAAACCCAAGAGGCTCACCATCACATGCTTATACGACGACTACCAAACAAATAAAAAAGGAAGGAAACTAAATACACATATATACATATATACGATATATTTATTTAGTTCGTTCTAGCTGTATGGATGCATGTAGTTGACTAGCTGTACTAGGGCTGCCCAAAAAATCCGAAACCGTGATACCCGACTGAAACTGAAATGAATCGTATATATCTATTTTCAGTAACCGTATCAGTTTTTGTGGTATGATTAACCGAATCGTGTAAATTGACCGGTTTCAGTTTTGGTACGGTATTAAATTTTCCAGAACGGTTAACCGCTCGGTTAACCGATTATATAAACAACCTAAATCTTCAATATTAATGTTCACCTTATATAATATTTAATGTTAGCTATTGAGGGATATGCACAATATTATATTTTTTGTCACATGTGTTTGATTTGTCACTCATATTTAGGTGAATGATCAATGTTGTACTATAATATTAATGGTATGGGTCTTATCAATAATAAAAAATACACGGCTATAAGGTTAACCGATAAAACCGAACTAAACTAAAGGTTAACGGTCTAAACGGAATGGTAATGGAATCAGATTTTAGAAAACCGAATTAAACGGTTAACCGAATCCGGTAACCAGTCTAAATGGAATGTAATGAAATTGGATTTTAAAAACCGAAAGCGATTAACCGAATAAGACGGTTAACCTACCATGGGCAGCCCTAGCTCTAACCTAGTTCAATCATCGTGCATAGGGATGGCGGCAGACCAATCCACGTGGGGTAATGCTGAAAAGGCTCCCTATAGGGCCATGAAATCTCAACTCAGTTCAGTGAAGATAGAAACGAAAGTTCTTAGAAAGAGTTGGGAGTACGTAGGAAGTCCGCCCATATCCATTCTGGTATACAGCTAATATATATGCTCATATTGCCATTTTAACTGTGGTTGTTCATTGGATCATAACATTAACATTGTTTGACTTTTATAGTGCAGGGCAACAACACTAGGTGAGCGTGAGCTACTCGATCCCATCGTTTTTATCATAATTGGATGTGAATCCACCAAAACACAAATATTACTGAGATTAAATAAGAGCCATTGAACGATGGATAACAACATTGATCGCAGTTTATTTAGTATCATGCTGAGCAAATTAAACCTTGGACACCCGATCCACTTCAGAGAAACGATGTAGATGATCACTCCATTGTAAAGATGAATTTCATGTTCTACCACTGAGCCATTGATTTTCCCAACAAGCAGGTGGCGGATCCATAGGGGGCTTAATTGATGAAAATTTGTCTGATTTTTACAAATTTTTGAACAAAATGATATAATATTTAAATAGTGATAGTTCCCAAAACAAAACTTCCGCATCCACCACTACAACAAGCCTTGACACATTTAATATTTTTCAAGATAGCTAATTAAGTTCACTATTTCTTGGCTACAGGTCACTGTAGCTATCTAGCTACATACATCCAGATGAGGGGTGTGCATGAAGAGGGGTGTGCATGAAAGAGGAGGGGCGCGCGTGACTGCAGCAGTTTTTTTTTCTTACTTAATCATAAAAACTTTAAATTGTTATAACTTTTAACATATAAGTCCAAAATGAAAAAAAATATATCATTGTTCATCTAAATTCGAGCTCTTCAAAATAAGACCAGTCATGGATATGTTTTGACAAATTTAAAAAAAATTATTTTTACATGTATACCATGATATTTTAATGTGAGGATGTATGTACATATTTTAATGTGAAAATGTACATATTTTAATGTGACGATGTACATGTTTAAATGTGAGAATGTACATGTTCTTGAATGAACATCTGTACATGTTTGTATGGTCATATGTACATGTTTGTATGACCGTCTGTACAAGTGTTCTTCTTATATGTACAGGTTTTAATTTAAGGATGTACATATTTATGATTCGTACAGGTTTATATGACTATCTATATGATTTTAATGAGAGGATGTACATGTTTTTACGTGAGGATGTACATGTTTTAGTGAACATTTGTACATGTTTGTATGACCATCTGTACAAGTTTTCTTTTACGTTCTGTGCACTATACATGTAAAAATAATTTTTTTTAAAGTTGTCAAAACATATGCATGTCTGGTCTTGTTTTGAAGAGCTCGAATTTAGGTGAACAATGATATAATTTATTTTCATTTTGGACTTATATATTAAAAATTACAATACTTTAAAGTTTTTGTAATAAAGAAAAAAAAAGAAAAGCAAAACGGGACGTGCGTCCCTCCCGTATGTACCAAGATAGTTTTCCCATTTGAGTTTATTTATTTTTTTATTTTACATACTAATTACATGTTAGTAAATGAAGTCATCCTAGCTTGCCATGTCAACAGATGTAGCCATCCTGGGTACATCCAGCTGTAGCTCAGAATGCCTGAATTAAGTTTCGCTAGCTTTATCTCTTCAACTACCTAAACCGTAAGGACTCAGTTTTCTTACTTTCTAACCTGTCACATAAAATTTATCAGTGAAAATTACAAGTCCCACCCATGACATTTGATGAAATTACACACTCCACCCATGGTTTCAAAATTACTTTCCTCACCCATGTGGTTTCCCTTGTAATACATCTAGCAACTTTTCTAATTTTGGTTAATTTAAAAGATGCTTAAACGTTGTCTGAAATTGATAAAATTTTACATAGACGATGCTAAAGTGTTATATTTTGGTTCAGCGAGAAATCTAAAGTTTTTTAAGCTTAAATGTGACATGTGGGATCCAATGAATATGTCACATGTTTCATTGGGTCCCACGGGTTACATTTAAGCTTTAAAAACTTCAGATTTGACATAAGATCAAAATATATCACTTTAGCATCATCCATGTAAAGTTTCATCAATTTCAGACAACGTTTCAGCATCTTTTGAATTGAACAAAAATTAGAAAAGTTGCTAGATGTAAAATGAGGGTAACCACATGGGTGGGGAAAGTAATTTTTGAAATCACGTGAGTGGAGTGTATCATTTCACCAAACGTCACAGGTGGGGCATGTAATTTTCCCATTTATTAACATCTGATTATGTTTTTCTGTTTAGGTATTTGGTAAGATATTAGCAGTTATACTGGATCGGATATGAAGGAGAAAAACAAGCAACAGATAGTAACCGCAAACTGTTAGTTGTTTGTTTCAGTTTAGTTACAAAAATGGTAGGATTTTGGCACTTAATGTTTTGAGGGAACTTGCGGTAAGATGTGCTCATTTCATTATCAAATGTGTACTTTGATCAGAGACAATATATATAACTGAAATTATTACCTTTATCTAAACGTTCCCCGATTATATAAATACACAAATGCATTCTACATAGTTTTTTTATTCATTATTTGGTCTCTGTAAAACTAGTGTTTTCCTTCATTCTCGACATCATCATCCGCATCCTATGCAGGTCTTTTTCTGATTTCTTCTCTTCCTTTAGACCTTCCTGCACAACAAACAACAAAACCAACACGCAAAAACACCAAAAATGGCACAACCTTCTCAGAAGCCTACTCCACATCTCCACCCACTTCCAATGCATTACAAACTCGTGCATATGTTGTGGTACCACCGCCACAACAAACAATACATTGACCCTCCACTAAATGCATTGGGCTAGAGAGACCCTTACAAAAATTTGTTGTTTGCTAGATACTTTGGAAGGCAGATAGACTTGTTATTACTTTGTGTTGGTGAAGGTACTTAAAAAATTACATATGGGGATTATTAATTACAGATGTTATGGGTAGGGTCGCCCAAAAAATTCCGAATCCGCGGTAATCGACCGAAACTGATGTGAACCGTAGCTGTTTTCAGGTTAATCGTACCGATTCTTGCGGTATGGTTAATCGAACCGTGTAAATTGACCGGTTTCGGTTTCAGTAACGGTATTGAATTTTCCAGAACGGTTAACCGTGGTTAACCAATTATATAAACAATCAAAATCTTCAAATATTAATGTTCACCTTATTTAAGAATTAATATTAACTATTGAGGGAATATGCACAATATTTTATTTTTATCACATGTGTTTGATTTGTCACTCATGATTTAGGTGAATGATATATTGTACTATAATATTAATGATATGGTTCTCATCAATAAAAAAATACACGACTACAAGATTAACCGATAAAACTGAAGATATTTAAGGTTAACCGGTCTAAATGGAATAGTAATTGAATCGGATTTTTAGAAAACCGAATTAAACGATTAACCGATCTAATGGAATGATAATGAAATTAGATTTTAAAAATCAAATACTCTATTTGGTGGTCAACTGCATAACCACCTTATGGATGTTGAAAGTTCACCAGCAATTTGACTGTTTCTAATTAACTGTACGTCCTATCTTGACATACCCCTGCTAGTTTTGTCTGAATGTTCTTTCTCGAAGATCTAAAATAATAGTGTGAAAAACCTTTCAGTTTCAAAAATGGGAAAATTACATGTCCACCTATGACGTTTGGTGAAATTATACACCCCACTCACGAGGTTTTAAAAATTACTTTGTCCACCCATGTGGTTTCCTCTATTACATCCAGCAACTTTCCTAATATTTGATCAACTTAAGAGATGCTTAAATGTTGTCCAAAACTAATGCAACTTTACATGGATGCTGATAAGGTATTATATTTGTCCAACGCCAAATCTAAAGTTTTTAAAGATCATATGTGGGACCCAATGAAAACACGTTAATATGTCACATGCTCCATTGGGTCACACGGATCACATATGAGCTTAAAAAACTTTGGATTTCACGCTAGATTAAAATATACACCTTAGCATCATTCATGTAAAGTTTCATCAATTTTAGGGGGCGTTCGATGTTTTTGTTAAAAAGCTAGGTTTTGTAGCTTTATGTTAAAGCTCACTCTAGTTAACAAATAACATGGACAAGTGTACTATAGTTAGATGTACAACAAATAATATATTGACACATGTCCATTATTTTTGAACACCACTAGATTAATCTCTCACTCGCCATTATAGAACGGCCCCTTAGACAATATTTAAGATCTTTTAAGTTGATCAAATATTAGAAAGTTGTCAGATATAAAATAGAGGAAACTACATGGGTGGACAAAATAATTTTGAATCCTCGTGGGTGGGATGTGTAATTTCACCAAACATCATGGGTGGACGATGTAATTTCCCTTCAAAAAATAATTAGTTCTATCATTAATTCATAAGCTATTGGTCTTGGAACAGCTCGGTATAAGGCCCATTAGAGTTGATCAATTGAAGCCTCATACATCATTAAAAGCTCGCCTCACTCGACTGATCAATTGGTCGCGTGATCAGCCGGATTTAGGCCCGACTCATAAATATATACACACATTAAAGTGGGACCGTGGGATTTGCTCAAAATGATGTAGCCTGGTCAGATATTGTATTTGGACTTAAATTTTGTCCGAATCCTAGGTAAAACCTTATGAAAAACTCAAGTTTCCCTCCATTTTTTTTAGCTGTGCAACCATGGTTGAACCCCACCAGAGCTTACCTAAGGGACTAGCCAATTACAATAACTAACAAACAGATACTCCCTCCGACCCTATTTGACCTTCACTATTTGGACATGTCATTTGACTTCAATTTTAACATATAAGATACATAATTTTACAAATCTAAATTTTAGAATAGAAAAATTATATGTTGTTGAAATTTGTTTTATAAAATTATTTTATCTAATATGTTTAATATTGAAGTGGAAAAGCGTAAAAAAACAAACAAAAAGGAGTATAAGCGAAGCAGACATAAAAGAGATAACTCGTAATCCATCCTAAAAGGGTTCATTGCACTGTAAACAAAGATCCTCTTGATTCTCACCGGTTGGTCTCTTCCACCACTGTAGGTTTAACAATCTTACATATTAGATAAATCACCGACATGTTTTAGAGGATTACCAGCAATGAAGAAATCAATAGTAACAGGTGATTCATGTATTCGTCAAAAATTAAGGTTGATTTAGCTGGTAGAGGCGACCACATTAATCTCTTAAAATGAGCTTGCAGTTTTTTTAATGAGTTTAGTTCTAATCAATAGGGGCATTCTTAGAAGAGATGGAATTAATTTAAGTAACTAAGCCTAATAAAAAAAGTACTCGACAAACAAAAGCATGAATGTGAAAAAAAAGAAGGTCTAATTAATTACTTCAAAGTTCTATATACTATACAAACTATCTGACTCGACTCTAATCGAGCCTCTATGTTAGGGACGAAGAGATACCAAATAAAAGAGGAAACACAACACAGGTGTAGGCTAGATGAGAATTAAAAACAAAAGAAAAAGAGGGTATAATAAATCAACTATATTGAACACTCATTCCAGAGAGGAGTCGATCTTGTTGACCGCTCGTGAGAAGGCAAGAACCATCTCCGCTGGCTTACCAACAACAGATTCACGGATGAGTTCCTTCACCGTTGGATCTAGACTCGACGATGACTTTACGGTCTGATTAACACTACCGAAGCTCACTTTCTCACTCACAGTCTCCGTTTGCATCGGCCTCTCCTCTGTCAACGGCTGCTCCCTCTGCACTTCCATAGCTCTTTTTCTTTCCGTCACTCGAACTGACGTACTTCATGCTTATGCGCTGCATCATGATATTCTCCAGTCAGTCGAGAGAGGTACGTGTGCATGCCGTCTGAATGAATCACGTGTCTTTACTCTGATCAAAACACGTGTCTTTAGTACTAGCAAACCCTTATCGGACGTGTCATCCATGTAAACTCGGTCGGTTCTTCTTAGCTCATACATAATGTCTTGGTTGTGTTTGTAAATAAACAAGGATGAGTCAGAGAGAGATGCAGAAAAACCTATAGAAATCAGATAGGAACTCAGTTTTGAAAACCAAGTCCTAGGCGATTGTTTGAGGCCATATAGGGATTTCCGCAATAGACAAACATGATTAGGATAGGTAGCATCAACAAATCCCAAAGGTTGTTTAATGTAGACCTTTTCCTCCAAGTCCCCATGTAAAAGGCGTTCTAAATATCCACCTGATGAAAATCCCGATAAGGGAGTGTGCTCCCTGTCATTTTCATCGGCCATTAGAAAATCGGGTGTTAACCCTAGGCTTGCTCTGATACCATACACGAATGTAACATGAAGATATTTTGTATTGTATTGTATATCTTAATCAATAGCATTCACTGTACATCGGTATTTATATGCGAATAGTATGTTAACCTAGATACACATATGGGCTAACAAGTATAAAGCTGGGCCTAACTAATACTGGCGGCCCATATCATCTTGTAGACCATGTCCTATATTCATATTCGTGGCCAGCAGTATACATTGACCAAGAAATTGCAAAAGGAAAAGAAAATGGGATTGGATTTTAAGACCTCGAAAAACTAATATCTATAGTGAACGATGAGAGAGTATTTTGGGCGGGCATGGTCCTTCTTTGACCAGAGCTGCTTGTGTCAATCTTGACAGGAAGAGAAAGAAATCGAGTAAGTTTATTATTGATTTTGTGTATATTCAATATACAGATGCGGAACTTAATATTCTATAGTCTGTAGGTACAACAGGTCAGGCACTTCTACACTAACAGCGAACTAAGGAGACTAATGGTTAACATTACACATTATATTACAGGTGTTACAAGTAGGGCTATATATATTTCTCACACACCCCTCAAGACTTAAGATTACAATCTTAAGTCTTGCTCTTGATCTGATGTAGACCGATTTGAGGAAGTAGTTTGCGGTAATCTTTTCCAATGAGAGACTTGGTTAAGACATCTATCAATTGATGTCTTCCAGGTATGTATTCGACTGTTATCAGACCATCTTGCAAGCACTGTCGAATATAGTGGCAGTCTAGTTTCACTTGTTTTGTCCACTCATGAGAGACAGGTTTTTTTGTTATGTATATTATTGCCATATTGTCACATTTGATGGGAACTGGTTCAATTTCTGGAACTTTTAAATTAGAGAAAATGCGAGAGAGCTAACTTAGCTCTGCAGTAACTTGGCGCATTGAGCGGTACTATGCTTATTGTAAATGTATATTTACTAAAGGTTTTTTATGTGGCAAAATCACCAGAATATTATCTCAACAACCAAGCATGGGCTTTCCTATATTATCTCAACAACCTCTACAGCCAGCCTTTAGAAGATCTTAACAAAATATTTACTCAACATTCAGAAGGAATAAAATCAAAGGCGCCAGCATTATACTAGGAAACAGTTTAGAGATATTTTAGGATCTTTTAGTTGTATTTATATTAGTTTTAGACAAATATTTTTGTAGATATTTAGGAGGTTGTTTTCTGCCTCTAAGTAGTATAAATACAACAAAAACATCAGAAAAGGTAGAGCTTCTACAGTAAAAAGATAGTATTTGAGAGAGAAGAAAGTTGTTGATAGTAATCAACGTTTTGTCTAGAATTAGACGTGAGAGTGATTGTTCAAAGTGTTGAACAGATCAAATGAGGAGTTTTCAAGTTATCAATAATAAGATTGGTAGCGGAGTGTTTTCTTCTAAAGACTTTCTATCTCGTTCTTCGTTTCTGCTCTCTGTTAGTCTCGTACTAAGGCTTCTGATTTTATACATTACGAACTTACAAGTGGTATCAGAGTAGGTTTACCCAATATAGAGGTTAACACTTCTGGGTAGATCGTGAAAGATGAGCTCGTATTATGTAAAAGCACCAAGGTTGACGAAATTCAATTATCCCAAGTGGTGCGAACAGATGAAAGCTCAGTTGATGTCCGCATATTACAAGGTTTGGAAGGTGGTGATGCAAGGTGATTACAAACCTATTGTCGTCGTTGAAGGTGAAAGACAGGCCAAACTTGAGGATCAATGGACAGAAGTCGATGAAAATCTTTTAAGCAAAAATAAACAAGCTCTTCGCATTCTTGTCTCTTCCTTATCCGACGAAGATCAAGGAAGGGTCTTGGGTATAAGAACGGCAAAAGGAGTATGGGATTTTCTGAAGATTCCTTATCATGGAACAGAATCAATCCGCAAAGCTAAGGAGAAACAGTTTCAACGAGAGTTTAACAACTCCAAGATGCCAGAGGGCGCGAGTCTAGCACTAACGGTGGAAAGGTTCAATCAAGTGCTTATGGAACTCAAAAGGGTTGGGGTAACTCTTTCTAATGAGACTATTAATGATAGATTTCTCGAATCACTAACTAAGGATTGGCTTAACTATACCTCACTTCTTGAGAAAATGAAAGAATTATCATCTATGTCGTTTGAAGAATTGTGTTCAATCTGATCATTCATGAAAGCAAGATGAATGGACAAAATGCAGTGGTGCACAAGGATCTCGCACTCATGGCAAAGCAATCTGTCGAAACACCAGACTGGGACTATGTAGGATCGGGTGGCTGACTCAAACCAACTCAAGGTGTGAGTCTAAGAGTTGGTTTGACTCAATCGGTCTTTGAAAGTAAGAAACACTCTGTGATGTAGAGGCACTCAATCGAACTTCGTATGTGACAACACTTGAGACGTAGAAACACTTAGACCGAACTAAGTGCGCGGAAGCAGATGCTCAAGGTAGTGAAGTAAGATAGACTTAGCGGAGCTAAATGGATTAACACTCGAAAGGTGGAGGACTCTGTCGAACTCGCAGGATACACAATATAATTATTTATTTCCTGGTCAAAACAAAACAACTTATAATGCCCACCCAGTAGATGAGATCTACTTCGTGGTTTTCACTCACTCACCCAATACAATCTCTGATCAGCTCAATGATAAGTGTAGTGAAAACTAGGTCCTACTTAGAAAGACTCTATCGATATGCACAACGAATCTAGTACTTCTCTCTCTCTTTTTCTCTCTCTAAAATAGGCAAAGCTTTCTCTAAACAAATGCTCTGAATGATTCTCTTTGGAAAGCTGCAATGAGAAACGAAATGACAACTCTCTTACATAGTGGAGCCGTGAGGGAGTCTGCTTCCGAAATTTCTGCCATCTGAACGTTGTAGTTTGCTTAAAATTCGTTCCTAACTTCTTTATGAACGTTGCTAAGCCTTGGCCCTAATTTTCGGACATTACACATCCATTGGACGACTTGGCAACGTTCAATTATGACTTTCACGTCTGATGTAGTAGACTGACTCTGTCAGTTCCGAAATTTCAGGAACCATGACTCTTTCCTTGAATTTCAGAAGCTGGAGCCATATTTCGGAAGTTGAAGCCAAGTCTTCTGATTAGTGCCATGTTGAGAGAATTTTGGTCCAAGTCTGAACGTTGATGACCGTTGTAAGTCAATGTAGTTGCTGTACTTGCTCCTTAATTTTCGCAACTAACCGACAGACTCCTCGAATTACCAGAAAGTCAAGGCTTTGGATTTTGCTCACATTTGGCATGAATTTCGGCCCAAGGATGATAGTTGATGACTGTTATGGTTTAGTGGACGTTGCTCCTGAATTTCTTACTTACTGATTGATGATTCACATGGATGGACTCTCTCGCTCTTTCGGTAAGGACAGAGACTCATTCGATCTTTCAAGGTTGACAGACTCTTGTCTTGTTTTGAGAAGTGTGATTGACTCGTTGGATCTGTGACTATCTCAGCAACACCTTCATACTCCAACAGACTATGATGATGACATGGAGAATGAGATAACTATGCAGCACAAGGACTAAAGTGCATTCTTAGTCAAAAAGTTTATCAAGGTGGAAAGTCTAGATGTGAGTATTATACCAGCAAGTATGAATGTTTTCGATGTCACAAAATAGGACATTTGATAAAGGATTGCCCTTTACCATCGAAATCTTCACAACATCGAGGATGTGAGTCACGCATGGAAACTTCCGTGTGGGGTGAGGATGATGCTGAATCAGATGACAAAGATAGCAATGAAGCACATTTTTGCATGACTGCAATCCATCGGTCTCATACTGACACTGCAAAATATGATGAGACTATGTGTTTGATGCCTGGAGATAAGACACTTCAATCCCTCATAAGGGATCAGGTAAGTTCTCAAAGCTTGAATGATTTTTATGATAGTTCTACTAAGTCACAAGTGTTTAATATGTTGAAAGATGCTCTTTCAAAAATTAGGGATTTGGAAGTGACACAGGAACATACCACGGAGTCTCTTATTGTGATTAGTAAACTACAAGAAGAGATGGTTGTTTTGAAAGAACAAAATAAGGAGTTGACATCTCAGTTAGTCTTAAACTCAGCTAAGGTTGTTCAGTCCATGTTTACTGCACCTGTCAGTACTAAACTGAGTTCTATTCCTGAGTGGGCAGAAAAAGAAATTCAATCTCTCAAAGCTGATAATGAGTGGATATGTTAGGATAATGCTGATCTACAAAGGCAGTGTGATGCACTTAGTAGAAATTAGACATTATGACTTTGGAAAATCCCTCTTGGTATAAAGGAAAAGCTAAACTTAATGAAATGGTAGGTCGACCAAATCAAGGACGTGCTGGTCTAGGGTTTTATGGCACTACTTCGTCAACGTCTAATGTTTTACCTCAGAAGCAAAATTCACAGACTAGGGCTGATCCTACAAGATACCCTAGTGTTTCTAATTCACGAACTTCATATACTACTGCTATGAATGTTACTTCACATGTAAGGGTAGAGTGTAGTTACTGACATATACATGGTCACCATATTCGTTCATGTTATAAGCTTCAACGCAAGAATGCTCGACTTGCTCAGTCTAATACTGTTAAATATGCTCAGCTTTATATCAATCTTAGACGTCCCAGACAACAATGGGTCTTCCCTAAGCGGCACTAACTGTTTTCTTTTCAGGATAATAAAGTTCCAAACTGGCGGCTGATGGCGTTTGGATGTTCTTGTCATATGAAAGGAAATCGTACTCTACTAACTTTGGTTTGGTTTTTCATGTAGGATCTGCCTTCTTTCTAAGGGCTTTCACAGATCGAGACTGATAAAAAAAGGAATTTATTTCTGGTTCTGCCTCAAATTGATCAGTTCAAGCCTGGTGTCTGGTTCTTCTAAGAGGCAATCACATATTGCACTCTCCTACATTGAAGCGGTATATATCGTTGCTACTGCTTGATGCGCCCACATCCTCTACCTTCAATATCAATTGGCTGACTATGGTGTTCCTTAGTCTCTTGTGCCAATCTACTACGATACTCTCTTCAGTATTGCACTAACGAAGGATTCAGTTCAACATTCCATGATTACACATATTGAGATTTGTTATCTATTTTCTCAAAATCGAGTTGGCAAATATATTGTGGATCTTCCTCATTGTTCCACTGATCAACAATTGGCAAACACTTTCACCAAAGTTCTTCCACGTGAAACATTATCCTCCTCCAGTCTTGCACTGTGGATGCTCTATGTTGACAAAGTGTATTCTTTTTATTTATCGTATTGACTTCTATTGTGTGCTTCAGACTTGGTACTTTAGAGTGAGTGGAGCGTGACGTATATTTTATTATTTCATTTAACTCCATAATAAAGTGAGGATTACTTTTCTTTCCGTGGCATTTCTTGATTATTAATTTGGCTGATCTGGATCAAATTCTAAGTTGGAACATTGAACATCTGGTGGCACTATCCATTTATTACCACCACTTAGATTTCTAGTTTTCTCTACCTGACCAACTATTCCCTCAGCATAGAACCCACTTTCGCTGGTCACTTTACACTCACCATTTTCTCTACAAGTTTCCCGTACCATTTTGCCGGTTTCTTTGCTGCACACATTTTTACCTCACCAATGGCTTTCATACTGGTATTTTTGCTAGTTTTTTCTTCTTATCCCATAAAGGATTCTCGAATAGTAACATAAAAAAGGGGGTGATTCGCTTATGGATGTACAATCATCATCCAACATCAGATGCTAGATTTGCTTCAGCACAAGGCTGAACAACCCGGTCCAAGACTAGACTGAGGTTAATGGGAAGAAATAAAGGAATTATGCAACACCCTACAAACGGATATTTGTATCAGTCTTACCTAATTATGATGTACCATATGTTGCACAAGATTACACAAATAATTGTTCATGTTGTACCTCTGGATGTTGTCATGTTTACGCCTCTAGATCATAAGCAAGATTGGATCCACAACTCTCTCCAAGATGGGTCTTGGACTGAACGATTATCAGTGCATTGTTAAATACCACTAAAGGCTTTGGGTGTGTACTCACAAACCTTCAGAGCTTCTGGCCTGTCTACCTCAGCATATGAAGAAATTTGAAGAAGCTATTCTTGAAGTATGTGTTGATCTTTTACCTTGTTGCCTTAATTTCGATAGCCAGCTTTCTAGTCAGCCTTATCCTGACCCTATCACACCTTCAATGCTTTTTCTATGGACAACCTATCCTTATGTTCTGTGTTCCTACGCATGAATTTGTATAAAATGCCATTTTGATGATCTTGCATGCTATTTTACACTTCGTGAGATATACATTTTAGTACCATTTTTTTATTTCGTAAAAGGGGGGAAATATGGTGGATAATTTGAATATGTTACTTGATTAACCAAATCTTGTTCAAGTGCTGCAAGGTTTTAACATCTTCAGGGGGAATGCATATCTTGAGGGGGGATGCTACATTATCTCACCATACAAAGTTTGCTCACATCAAAAAGGGGGAAATTGTAAATGTATATTTACTAAAGGTTTTTGATGTGGCAAAATCACCAGAATATTATCTCAACAACCAAGCACGGGCTTTCCTATATTATCTCAACAACCTCTACAACCAGCCTTTAGAAGATCTTAACAAAATATTTACTCAATATTCAGAAGGAATAAAATCAGAGGCGTCAGCATTATACTAGGAAACAGTTTAGAGATATTTTAGGATCTTTTAGTTTGTATTTATATTAGTTTTAGATAAATATTTTTGTAGATATTTAGGAGGTTGTTATCTGCCTCCATGTAGTATAAATGTACAGCAAAAACATTAGAAAAGGTAGAGCTTCTACCGTAAAAAGATAGTATTTGAGAGAGAAGAAATTTGTTGATAATAATCAACGTTTTGTCTAGAATTAGACGTGAGAGTGATTGTTCAAAGTGTTGAACAGATCAGGTGAGGAATTTTCAAGTTATCAATAATAAGATTGGTAGCGGAGTTTTTTCTTCTAAAAACTTTCTGTCTTGTTCTTCGTTTCTGCTCTCTGTCAGTCTCGTACTGAGGCTTCTGATTTAATACATAACGAACTTACACTTATGCATAGGTGAGTGCAACAGATGCTTACTTTTTCGATTTCCAGCTAAGCGGGGATTCACCAAGGAGAATGTAATAGCCTGAGATTGATTTTATGGTGCTGGGGCAGGAAACCCAGTCTTCATCACAATATGCAAGCAAGTTATAATCAGTAGATGAATTGAAAAACAAACCATAGCAGACTGTTCCTTTGATATATGAAAGCATATGCAGAGCTGCTTGGTAATGTATGTTAGTAGGTGTCAAAGGAATATGTATATATGTAGATCAATATCACAAAATATGGGCAAGTGGACCCAATCGAAGCAGTAAATAACGAGTGTCGTTCCACCAGGAAATTGAGTATCTGTCTCCCTAGTTTCGGTATTCGGTAATGGGACAATAAATGAGTAAAAGGGGGGTTTAGCCGGCGGCAAGCTTAGTGATTTTGTTCAAGAAAAACTGCAACTTAACTATAGGAACTAAAATTGGTTGTTAAGGGTTTTGGATGGGAAGCCCTAGGATGGTTATTCTCACCTAAATACACTCCAACTTCACTCATAAACCCATTTCATTCAAATTGTCTATTAGGACTAATGTAACGACCTTCCAAATCATGGAAGGGCCAACTCTTACCTAGATACTCTCAACTCTCAAATCAAGAGGAGTTCAAATCACTAGATATCATTAATTGCAAGTCCACATAAATAGCCCCAAATTTCACCAACTAATCAAGCTAGCACAATCTAGGGTTTCTCTCTCCTCTAGGTCATAACCCCTAACTCAAAGTCTTGTGTTGTTGGGAATCACCATAAATGCCATAATTAATCAAGTTAAAGCATTAAATGAGCAAGAGAGAGAAAACAATCATAATTAATGAAATAAGGGTTTACAGCTAGTTGAAGGATTCAAGTTCAAATCCCCATCCCAAGTGCTAAATAGTTCTACTCAGCCATAGAGATACATAAAAGAGAGAGAGAGAGAGAGAAAGCCATTGTTGAAGGTGGTTGAGCTTGGAGAAGGTGAGCTCTCTTCTTCCTCTTCCTTCTCTTCTTCTTCTTCTTCTTTTCTCCTCAAAATCGCCTCTCTCTCTCTCTCTCTTTGTTTAGGTCTTTTGGTGTGTAGAAGTGAAAGTGAGTGAAAAAGCCTCAAAACTGGCATAAGTATAGAAATTTCCGCGTCCACCGACCCATAGTGGGTCGGTCGACATTTTGGAGACGAGGCACGTGACCATTTTTAAGTTCCGACCGACCCAGTGTGGGTCGGTCTGATGCAGAGACAAATTTCTGCCCAGGAGCTTCCGACCGACCCAGAGTGGGTTGGTCCATTGGGTCGGTCGACTGCAGAAGACATTTTTCTCTAACTTACGTGGGGCCTAGAATCTTCGTTACGGCTCAGAATTGCTCCCTGTTTGCGGCGTTGGAAAGCTTGAAGGATGGGGAAGCTGTTGGTGTGTGCCACTAGCTCTAAAATGGATCAAAAGTGTGCTCAAGGTGAGCTTTTACATATCAAAAGATCAAACTGTATAAGTTCACTATTAATCACAAAAACACTCTATTAAGTGGTGGAATAAGCTATGCACCAATTAAAATGAAGGTGTATAAAGGCATTGAAACATCATTATTTCACCACTTATCAACTTCCCCACACTTATCTATTTGCTTGTCCTCAAGCAAAAATTTGCTAGGAACCCACAATAAGAAGGAACATTTAAAGCAAGCAAGTGTCTAAATGAACTCTAGAATTCAAGTGAGCAAAATTGTGAAACATCTCAAGAGGAGTGCAACCAACCTTCTCATGGTGACATGGGTGTGCTTAGGGTAAATAAAAATATAGAGTTTTGGGGTATGATCTAGAGTGCTTCCAAGTTCTTAGAGATTTTGGAACTTGAAGAACTTTTACCATGGCCAACTTCTCTCAAGAATGGGCATTGAGAAAAAACAAAAGGAAAAATAGAGATTTACATTTGATTCACTTTTGCAACAAGAGATGAGAAGAGATGGTTTGGCATTTTGCCTTTCTTTAACGAACACTCAACTCTCATTTGTTGGTTACTTATGGTGTCTCTCAAGTTCCTTTATAAATATTTTTCACAAGGAAGCACCCCTTAGCAATCCCTAGATGAGAAGGTAGAAAGAACCCCTAAGCAATAAAAAGTCACCAAGAGAGGGGTTTATGTAAGCACCGCAAATAATTGCTCCTCAAGAGAGATCTTTTTGAAAAAATTAGTGAAAATTTCTAAAAATTCATGGAGACACTTGCTTACTATAAATGTAACTTCTACATGGAAGTTGTAGATATGTATAAGGAAATTAAGTAGTGCACCAAAAAGAAAAGGTCGTTTCCCCCACACTTGAATGCGACAATGCTCACATTGTTCGAAGCAAAACTCAAGGGAACACAAACAAAAGACCTTTTTGAAGCACTTAACATAGAGTACAAAAGTTAGCGCAGTATGTAAGTGTGTAGGTGTGAGAGAACGAGGACTCCCCTGAGAAGGTGTGAGTGGTTGATCAAATTCCCCCACACTTGTGAGTGCCCGGGGCGTTGAAGCGCTAGGAAAAATTTACAAGAGTTCCTCTTGCATGTGCCCGTACTCACCCTTGAGGAGTGCTTGCGTTCAAAGTGTATATCTACAATGCAAGGCAAAAAGGAAACTAGGCGCACTCGTAATTCCGAAGAATTCACAAAAGGTCATAATTAGTAAGCAAAAGGGGCTCATACATGAGTCCTGAACCATATTATCCAAAAGTGCATGAAAGAAAATAGGAAAGTACTACAAAGCTAGAGTGCAGAATGTAAATGTTGGGAAACGTAACAGCAATCAGAAACAGTCTAAAAAGTGCAAGAATAATGACAATCCACATGTTTCATAAAGAGCTACTGGGGAGGGGGGTGGCCACGTGCCATCTGCTCCTGAAAGGCGCGGATCTGCTCTGCCATCAAACGCTGCTGCTCAGCAACCAGGCGCTGGTGCTCAGCCACCTGATGCTGGTATTCTTGAAAGCGCTCCTCGGATACAACGCCGGTCGGTGGTGGAGGAGGGAGGAGGAGCAGGAGCGGAGGGGCGCCAGCAGAGGCACTAGCAGAGGTACTCGAAGAGGATGCCCCGACTGTCTGAGTGTTGGCCTTGTACCAACCATCTGCGCGCTGAGTGAACCCAAACCTCCGCATAGTGTGCGCCCCAATCAACTCCATGGGGGGACTGGCCTGAAGCCCAGCAGTCGGCACCCCCAGCCGGGCAATCTGCTGCTGAATGAAGAAGGGGAAACCCAGGTGCTGGGTCTCCTTCTTGGCGATGATGTGGAGCAGATGCCGGAACATCAATCTGGAAAGGGACATCGGCTCGTTAGTGATGTCTGGAGTCAGCATGTAATCGACGAGGAAACAGTCCGTCGCATTAAGATCTTTGCTGTTACGCGGATGAGGTTGTGGCGGAGCAATGCCAGCAAGACTCTCTTGACCGGGTCAGTGACCATGTTCAGAGTCATCGTGACTCGAACATCGGTCCCCGCCTGGTTCTTCTTTCGGCGCTGAACGGGGAGAGTGGCGAGGTAGTGCTTCCGATGGTCGTCCTGCTCATAGGAGGTGATCCAGTAGTGGTGGGTCACATCCTCCCAAGGCACCCCAAGGAACCGCTGGAAGGTGTCTCTGGTGATTGTGATCGGTCGCCCTCCAACGTAGGAAGAGACCTCCCTCTCATGGCGATCCACCGTGGCATTAGCGTAGAATTCATATATCTGGCTGGGGAAGTATTCCCCTCCCATGCTCAGCAGACAGCTCCACTGGAGAGGATCGAGGACGGCGTGAAGCTGAAGTGTATCAATGAGGGCGGGGTCCACCGTCCGCTCCCGCATGATTTCCGTTCGACGTAGGGCATTGTACCATTCCCGAGCGGCTTCATTGATGAACCGGCCATCAAGGAGACCGGCATTGGCGGCTGCCCTTCGAGTGGCACGTCGGTTGCGGTGGGCCATTGTTCTGCAAAAGGAATAAAGACAAAAGAAAAACAAAAAAGAAGAAGAAGAAACAAATAACAAATAAAGTGAAGTTAGACTAAAAAGAGGAAGAATACTAAGCATTTTGGGCAAAGAATAAGCATGAAGCACAAAGAAGAGCAAAAGCAACGGTACGTTTCTAGAAAAATTTCGGCATGGTTTTCCCTTGTTTTTCTCCCCTTTCTCGGTTCTAAGAACCTCCACAAATCCAACAGAAGGTTGTCAGTCACATCTTTAGCAATTTCAGCAATAGTCGCACCCTCACCAAGTCCATCAGAAAAGACTGCGGACAAATCGCCAATTATGGTTACTAAGGCCACACCAAGATTCAATCCCTAAAACTGCCCTACCCTTTGCAATTAAGGAGCAACTATGCACGCTAAGCGGTTCGCCACATTGTAGGAGTTATGAGTACCATCCACCATAGGCAAAGTATGATAGATGAAGCATAATGCAATGCATGGTTTTAATCCGCTACAAATAAGTCAAAACAAGAGGCTAGAACTATCACACTACCCTAATTGTTAGCCTAATTCCACACACAAAACTCAACAGATTCAATTAAGTGCATTCCCATTAACAAAAACACCCAAATTCATAAATGGCAATTAGGGCCCTGTTTGGTCGCATCAAAACAGCCCAAATTGTAACTTTAATTGACTAGATTGGGTTAGAGATATCATACCTTGATGTTTGTAGAAGGATTTAAGCAAGAAATGTGACAAATTTGGGCACAAAACCGGACCAAAACAGATTTGGGGATACTAAGGGAAATTTAGGGATTTATGGGGGGTTGGTGTTGGCTGGGCGCTGGTGTGGTAGGCGGCCGGAACTGGCTGGGGCGCGCGATGCTCGTCGGAGGTAACTGGGGCGGCGGCGGCGGTCGGAAGTCGGGGCCGGAGGTGGGTGGTGCTGTTCTGCGCGAGAGAGGGGGCTGGGTGCGAGAGCGTGCGGGTGGGGGGAGGGTTGGGTGCGACTACTATGGGGATAGGGGTCGGGTGAGGGAAAGAAAGATGAAGGGGGGAAACTAAAAAGAAAACGACAAGTTTTGGGATTTTTTTTTCAAAATTTTTGACAGAGAGCAAGATTTCGAAATTTCGACCGACCCGACCGACCCACCCTAAGGTCGGTCGGTGGGTCGGTCCGTTACAGAAATAATTGTTTTCAAAGTTAGGGTCGGTCCTAGGGTCGGTCTTAGATAGAGGCTCCCCAAAAAAGATGTTTTCTTGCCCAAAACACGTTTTCATCCACAACCAACTTAAACATGCAAAAACACGCAGAAAACACACAATACAAAGCAAGAAACAAGTAAACCAATCAATCAAAGTTAAACCGCCAAAACAAAGGTACATAAACAAGCAAAGCAAGCACAATAACGATAACATGAGAGTAGTCCGGGTTGCCTCCCGGAAAGCTGCCCGTCTTTTTACGGTCTTTGGCTAGACCATAGCAAGGGTTAGATCAAACCTAGGGCTCTTGTAAGCAGAGAGGACGTGTCTCCACCTTCTCGATATCGCCTCCTAGATAATGCTTCAACCGAGACCCGTTGACCATGAATGTCTCACCTTTAGCGTTCTTCAGCTTGATTGCACCATATGGAGTTACCTTGGTGATAGTGAATGGTTCGGACCAATGTGACTTGAGCTTACCCGGAAAAAGCTTCAACCTCGAATTGTAGAGCAATACCCGGTCTCCCTCATGGAACTCCCGCCTTAGGATCATCTTGTCATGCCACCTCTTGGCCTTCTCCTTGTAGATGCGGTTGTTCTCATAGGTTCCTCCCGGAATTCCTCTAGTTCTGTAACACCCCTACAACGGACTTCACAACTACATTGAAATCGCAGCGGAAATAAATAACTAAACGCTTCGGTTCTACAACGCCGTCAACCACCCACGCGGTTAACAAGGCAGAATAATACAAGTGTACCGGTCTGATGATCAGACTCCCGAGCATAAACTAAACCACATTAATCATATACAATACCGAGTATTTAAATACATTCCTTCACTGTAAACTGTCAATATACCGCCATAGTAGTTTCAACGGAATCAAAATGTAATGCCACGGGAGCACAGGCGCATCCCGGGCTCAACATCCACAATAAACCAAAGTACAACTGCAGCCTAGATCCTACAGCCACTCTGCTCCTCGATCCTCATCCTGCAGTAAAAATATGGAGCCCCCGAGGGGGTCAGCAACCCTTGGCTGGTATGGTTAACGTGCAGCCCATCGGCTACCGGGATACGCGCAACTAATGTTCATGATAACATGGCATTCATTTTATACATAACATAACATAATATGTGGCATAGCATCAATAGGCATAGCACAACATCACATACACAGTGGATTATTCTTTCCACAATAACAACCCAGAAGGTTAAACAACATAAGAGCCTAGAGAATGGTTCACCCTCATGTTAAGCTCGTTACACACACTCATTACCGTTCTTTTATTTGAACGAGTAACTTAAGTCACAGATGGTTCGGATATAGTGACCCGAACACACCACACAAACACATGTTCCCACTAAACCGATCATAAGTCAGAATAGGTAAGCTTTGGAGGAAGCTAGCGGGAGATCGAACGCCAAATTAAGGAGAACAATCTTAACAACATAAGAGTCGAATCTGATTCAGATATCTACTCTTAACTTACATGCATGACCGGACAACCGGATTCCTCACTTCCCAGTTAGCACTTATTAGAAGTTCACGGTGGAACTTAACAAACAATACACAACAGTTGGTAAGTCACGTTAGACACACACAAGGGAATGAGTCACATCATAACATCACAATAATATGAACAACGGTAAACTCATTACATGTTTAAGTCTTATAACGTCATAAACATACAGAAAAACAAGCAACACACAAGCCGGTGTAAACCGGTAGGCAACAGACTGCAAGAAAACCATACCTTGGTCCTTGCTTCGATTGATTTCCACCGTAGGTCACTCCTATACATGTTTAAGAATGTCGGTTAATTACTCACTTAACTTCAAATTTACTAAGTGTTTAACATGATTATTTGACATGTTTTAAATGTCTAACTTACCCTAGGTTACCTTCATTATACCCCCTAGGGTTAACTACATAAGTCACATTCTTTTCTGTTTTTTTTTTTACAAGTTTTGGTCCGACCGAACTTACCGACCGAACTTACCCAAGTTCGGTCCATTCCAGAACACATTTCCGTTTGAAAATTTACCCCCCGACCGGACTTGCAAGTTCGGTCCACAAGGTCGGTCCATTCCCGAGAGTTTCCCCGTGGGAATTTTTAAGCCCGACCGAACTTGCCAGGTCCGGTCCCATGTTCGGTCGATTCCAGAAACTTAATTCGTACACCAAATACAAGCCCGACCGAACTTGTAAGTCCGGTCCCCAAGTTCGGTCGGTTCTAGAAGCCAATTCTCGCAGGGTAAACTGGGCTCGACCGACCTTGCAAGTTCGGTCGCAAGTTCGGTCTGCTCCAGACCCTTATTTTCCATTGCTCATTAACTCCAAACTTCACCTCATATATCCTAGTACACCCTAACCTCATTTGGGCACTTCAAACACACCTTAAGACATCCTTGAACACCCATAAACTCATTTTCTAATTCCTTAAACCTTTACTCATTTCTTCCCAAAATTCCTAACACTTACATGTTTTCTCCTAGGTCTCCAAGTGGTGTTTCATACCTAAGATGATCTCTTATGCCAAAATACTCCCTCACCACAACAACATCATCTCTCAAGAATCTTTTCTTCCTAAACAATTCCTTAAACATCTTTACAAGTTTATAGCTCCTCCATACAACAAACTATTCTTCCTTTTTCATCAACAATACACAAGTCCTAAATACAATCTCACCATGATCTTGAAGTGTCCCAAAACATTCTTTGCATTCTAAATCCTCTAGAACATTACCTAAGCCCTTTTTACATCTTTAAACACCTTAATGCATGTTTCTTCCACTAGTTGAACACTTAACCATTCTAAACATCTCTTAACTTGCCAAACTCATTTTAAACCCTTAGAACTTCTTGTTTATTACCTAAATTTTGACATAGGTTCTCCTAGAACATTACTAAACCAAAACACATTATTCTCACCATTTTACAATCAAGAACACTAACAATCCATCAAACACATTCATATACACGAAACTTCACTCAATTAGCACTTCATCACCAAATAGTGCATAATTTAAATTGCATGGCACTTAGGCCCTTAAATAACATGGCTCTTAGGCCCTTAAGATGCTCAAATCATAAACACTGAATTTCCACAATATATTTGCCTTTGACCTGCAAATACACTCAATAACACATATGCCTTTTACTAAGCCCTTAAGAGCATCCTTCTAAGTCACTTCCATTGGCTCCTTAGATCATTTTCATAAGCAATACAAGCTCATTTCTCCTAATACTTTAAACCACATTAGGTTAGCATATTTACCTCTTTTCCTCACAAACTTCTTTCTTGTTTCCCGTGTTTAAAATCGGCAAGGCTTTAGATTGTTTGTCACTTCTAAACATTATACAAACAACATAATGAGTATTCAAGCTTTAAGCTTAATCTCATTGTGAACCCTAGGTTTTACATATTTCAAAAGTGTAACGCCCCATCCACAACAAACACATAACGACAATCTGCAGCGGAATACACAACTCATCAAATAACTTAACTCGTTGGTGTTACACGCCGTTAACCACCCACGTGGCTAACAAGGCTATTACATACACATTGTACCGGTCTGATGGACTAGATTCCCGAGCAATTGTACATCACTATACTTCTTCATTAACAACCAGCTTACACTACCTTACTAATGTACCGAGTATTACAACTGATGCCGATAACAACTTCGGTCTTACTACTCCTACTGTATATATATAACTTACATGATTACCCATGTACCACGACTACCGTCCTACTCTCGAACGGCTTCCAGCTCCTTGAACCTGAAATAGGAAAAGAAGAGAAAGGGTGGCCCCCAAGGGGCTCAGCACCTTTGCTGGTATGGTAATCCCGCAACCCACATGCTACCGGGCCACGCACAACTAATGTTGTCTTAGCATGCGATTGATTATATTTAAATCATGCATGCAACTGTAAACACACAACACATAACATTTCGCCTCAATGGGCTCAACAAACGGATAATACATCCTTACTTGATAAGTCACTCATGGTATTCATTATCCCTAGAGTGTTCCTCCTCTAACGGAGCTACTTCCTTAATAGACGACACTTACCCTTAAGTCGGGTTATCCTTAAACGCCTCTTATCACAAACTGGGATTCATTTCCATGATCCACACACTCCATATCTTACACCATATAACATTCCTCACATAACCAAACATAACAACACTTTTCACGTTTCGACGTGCACATGAAAACATCGCAATAGGAATTGCATTACAACAATATCACATAACATAACGGGAACGGTCCTCTTAGGAACCGACCCAAACATAGTTAATTCACTGGTGAGCCTAGAGAATGGTGTCACTCTCATGGTAAGCTCGTTATACAATAACAACAACACTCATTACCGTCCTAATAGTCGGACGAGTAACTTAAGTTAAGATGGTTCGGGTTTGGAGGCCCGAACACACCACACAACACATGTTCCCCCTAAACCGATCATAAGTCAGAATAGCTAAGCTTTGGAATAAGCTAATGGGAGATCATAACCCGTGAGGGAAACAACCATAACAGAGAGAAGGGTAAGGCTAAGAAGGATACCCACTCCCAAACAACGCGCGACCGGCCAAACCGGATTCCTCACCACTGTTAGTACATACTTACTTTTAGATATTAGTTATAACCCCACTATGGAGTCTATCACATCTACACACCATACAGTATTACAACTAGGTTAAACACACAAGGGAGATCCCTACATTCACATACACATATCACACAATTAACACATGCATAGCCGTGGTTAGAACGTCCCATGGTTCGGGTCATTTAATCCGAATACCAAACTCTCATGTGATCCTAGACTCAGTTAACTAAGGTTAACACTTCCGAGGTTAAATGGTATCGGAACTAGACAAGTCACATATATGAATTGCTGTAAACTCATTACATGTTTTATCTTACAACGTGGCAAACATACAGAAAAACATATTGGCATACAAGCCGGTGTAATCCGGTAGGACACAGGTTGCAAGAAAACCATACATGTCACCGGAGTCCACTTTATCATGTCCACTTATGTTCCTCGAGCAATTCTCGAACAACTGATAACATTACATGTATTTTTATTAACATCGGGGTAACATGATTGTTTAAAGTCTAATGCTTATAACTTTCCCCGTTAACTTAGTTAATAACTTGACATTTTTAACTTGTTTTACTTTCACATTTTTTACAACTTTTCACCCACTTAATTGTCATTAAACTCACCTAACATGTCCTTAACAACTTTATAACATCATTACCTATCAATCCCCATCATTACATATCATTTTATAACCATAACAACATTTTTGGTCCGACCGACCTTACCGACCGACCTTGTAAGTTCGGTCGCATGTTCGGTCCATTCCCGAGAGTTTCTTCCCTTTGAAAATTCAGCCCGACCGAACTTGCCAAGTCCGGTCCCATGTTCGGTCGATTCCAGAAACTTAATCCGTACACAAATACAAGCCCGACCGACCTTGCAAGTCCGGTCCCCAAGGTCGGTCCATTCCAGAAACTAATTCTCACAGGGTAAACTGGGCTCGACCGACCTTGGCAAGTTCGGTCGCAAGGTCGGTCTGCCCCAGACCTTTATTTTCCATTGCCCATTTAACTCCAAACTTCACTTCATATATCCTAATATGTCCTAACCTCATTTGGGCACTTCAAACACATCTTTAGCCATGTACTAAACTCTTTAAATCACACACGAAAACCATCTTATCATTCACAATTTTCTTACAAAATTCTTAGCACTTGGAATGTTTCTTCCTTAAGATTTCTAAGTGGTATTTCACCAATAATGACCACTATACCAAGGTGTTTCCTCTACACCTTAACATCATCTCTCAAACTTCTTTCTTACTAACTAAATCTCCTTTTTCCCATCTTACCAAAGCATCACTTCTTCCTTGTACATCACATTCCTAAACCTAAAACAAACTTCTCCAAGACTTAAATACATTCTCAAAACACACATTGAATTCCTAGAACTTCCAAGATAATACCTAAATCCTTGTATCACTCTAAATCACCTTAATGCATGTTTTTTCACTAGAAAAACACTTGTTCACCTTTAACACTTCCTAGTTCACCAAAACTTACTTAAAACACTTAGAACTTCTTACACATTTTCCAAATTTGGTCATAGCTTCTCTTGTATATACTCACATCCAAACACTTAAGTTTTTACCTTTTTTCATTCAAGAACACCTAAGATCCATCAAACACATTTTTATACACAAATTCACACATTTAGCACTACATCACAATATAGTGCATAACTTAATTTGCTTGGCACTTAGGCCCTTAAATTGCTTAAACCTTAAACACTGAATTTCCACAATATATATGCCTTTGACCTGCAAATACATACAACAAGACATATGTTCTTGTACTAGTCTCTGAGAACACTTTACTAAGTCATTCACCATTTGCTCTTTAGGTAGTTTTAACAAGCATTATAAGCTCATTTCTCCTAAGGCATTAAACAACATTAGGTTAGTATATTTACCTCTTTTCCAAACAACTTCTTTCTTGTTTCCTTATAAAACCGGTAAGGTATTTGATTCCTTGTCAAGTTCTAAACAATATACAAACATCATAATGAGTATTCAAGCTTTAAGCTTCATCTCATTGTAAACCCTAATTTTACATTGTTTCAAAAACATTAATGTAGTTGTTTTACCTTGATCTTTGAAGAGAGTTTGAATATCTATGAAGAGAGGACTCCACCTAGTCCATGAAAGGTTGGAATGAAGCTAGAACAAAGTCACACAAGGAGCACCATTAATGTGCATTTTCGGTCAAAGCAAAACATGAAGGAAACATGATTTTTGCTTGAGATTCCTTACCTAGAAGCAAAGGAGATCAATAATATGTAGAAACACAAGCTCAAGCTCCTTCAATGGTGGAACTCCATGGCACCGAAATGGGGATCTTGAAGTTTTGAGAAGATAGGAATGAAGAGCTTGATGAGAGGAAGAGATTGGTGGTGTTTGTTTTTAATTTGGACAAGTGAGCTAGATTTTACAAGAGGTCAAAGCTTGAGTTTAATGGTGGTGGTGAGTATTACCGTGAGAGAACAAGAAGAAGAGAGGTTGAAGAAGAGTGGAACCGTGTGAAATGAGAAAGAAATGAGAGAATGAAGACAAACTTTGCTTTTTTGAAGATATTTGTTCTTATAAAGCAAATAGTACATTAATTAGTCATTCTTTCTTTTCTTAGTAAATTAACAAAGAGTGGTGAGTCACACACTTAAGAAAACCGGCCCCCCTTTATTACATAAGGGTACTTTAGTCTTTATTTGTCAATTTAATTACTTATGATAACATATGTTACAAACTAGCTTATAAAAATCACTATTCACAAAAACAAGGCACATAGAAGTGAAATTTTTGATTTCCTATTGATATAGACATCCAAATGTGATACTATATAGTACACATATATATTTAAGAGTAATGATGGAAATTTAGCCACTCAAAACTCATTTACAAGACAATTTTTCAAAAATGTGCTTTAAGACTCCTTAAAGAACGTTTGTGTCTTAACTTGTTTTCAAGCTTGGTTTTCTTTGGTAATTGATTTAATATGTTCATTAACATATTTATAAGATATAGGTATGACCATTAGGTCTTATACAAATTTATCCCAAGCTTAGAGCACTTTTTATCCATTTGACCTTAAGGTATTTATTTATGTTTTGTTTGGTTCAATGTCTACCAAGGTTTCCTAAGGACTTAATTAGCCTTATAAAATCATAATTAAATGTTATTAAGTCTTGGTAGGCTCTTTGGGTCCTAACCAAGTTCACTCCAAGCTTAGAGCATGTTTTTGCTCAAACTGTATCTTAGTGCTTTATTGCATTTTACTATGGTTTAAATTGTTCACTGATGTTTCTAAGGCACTTTTTAACCTTTACATACCATAGTTTAATATTTAAACGATATATCAGGGTTTGGGGTATTTCAATCTACCCCCCTAAAAGAACTTCGTCCTCGAAGTTTACACTTCCCACACATCTTGGATTAGAATACGGGGATTACTTATAGAAATAAAACTTCCATAACCAAACACACTTTACATCACAACCTCGGACTTAAGGGTCCGGGTAACACATTCACATCCATACATAACATAGCATAACATACTTACATGATAACCTCGGACTCAATGGTCCGGGTATCTTAACAATACTTGCACATACATAACAACCCTTAGACTCTCTGGTCTTGGGTAACATAACAACATTTAGACACATAGGTCTCGATACCTAACAGCCTTTAGACACATAGGTCTATGTAACACAACACATTTAGACTCATAGGTCTTGATAGCATACACTTTAGGAAATCAAAGTCAAAATAACATTTATTACACATACCACACAACATGTCATAGCATGTATAGCAATCAAAAATATCTTTGATATACACTGTGATCCCGTAGAACCCGGTCGCGATGGACACCTTCTGGTCCCCGTTCCTTTGGGAGATCAAAACATTCACTTAAATTAAAAATTTTCCTTGTGAGGTTAAGTAAGAAAACTTTAATCATGTAAAGTATCTATCGACGTTTTATAAATACCAATTCAAAATCCTTTTTGAAACACACACAACTCCAAGTCCAACTTATGCTCTTTGCTTCTTTTCTTAGCGTGGTTAATTGTGACCACTTATAGGGAGCTTCAAGAATCATCCAACCCTGATGTGATCAGCATCAGTGTCGGACTATCCTTCCACCCCAATTTGTGTTCGGCTTCCTTGATCTCATGAAATCAAGTTTCACCTACCACTTCAATTTCAAGCATCAAATAAATCACTCATTTCCAATTTTCTATCTTTTAAATCATTCTAGTCATGATCATAACATCTCCAAGGGATAGAACTTCATCTATCAATTATTTCCATACACTTTAATGTTGTTACCTAGGGAATCTTATTCTCACTAGGTTCTATGTTGGTATCATGCCCTTTCATGAATCACTATATAGTATATATATACACATATATTTTATCAAAATACAACACACCATTTCACATTTATACACTGTCGGGGTTTTGTTCCCCGGAGTTTCTCTACTCCCACACTTGTACTATCACACACAATTGTTAACAAATACACACACTTATCACAATGGTATTCGCATCTTCTGTGCGCAATTACCACAATTAAACGATGAATGAATGCGTATGTTTACATAACACACACACCAATCATCAAAACAAATTATTTTGTGCTATGCACAACATAAATCACGTACATTTGTACGGTAATACACACTAAGTGGTTTTGCGCTCTACCCCCCCTTGAAAGGGATTACGCCCACGTAATCAATCACTAAACATTGGCTTAAAATGTTCTGCCGTCGTGAAGTGTTTTAACTTCCACGCGGTCTATTACACAATGGATTCTGATTAGAGGGTCTTAACCATATTGGCGGTTTAGTTCCTAAACCAAGAATTCTCATTGGAGTTTGTTTAACTCTTAGTTGGTTTTGATTCTGGCCTGTTAGGCTTCTAGGCGTTAATAATTAGCCACTCACTCATGTTCACCATGTACATTCAACACTTGAATCACTGGCTCACTAGTTTCTGTTGCGAAACTCTAATAACTGTAGAGCTCAATTGCCCCATTTATTATTCTTACTGTATTGTACATCCCCAATTGTCACCTTCATCTTGGTAACAATGGTTTCTTAACCGACGCGTGGTATCTCTTACCGTTAGCGAATTCAGTGAGTTATACACTTCCTATCCACTTCCATAACAATTTACTGTGTATACAACTATGTATTTCACAATGATTAACTTGTTCCCTTCCGACTTACTGTCGGTTGAGATTGAGCTACTACCTAGAGTGTAGTGCTCTCTTAACTATTTACAACATTTGGGGTATATTTCATACCGATATTTGGCAGTTAGTGCTACTGTAGTCACTTACTGTTAATCATGTCTCCACATTTGGTTTTTATACATGTATTCTTTCATTGGTGCGGCCTTGCATTTCCTATGCATCGGCCATTACAACATTATTCCTCCACCATTAACATGTTTCCAATTCCTAGCTATCCCACTCGATCATTACTGCACAAGTGCAATACCAAAACACTCAGTCATACAGAGTGCAGAGGCGTAAACTCTTCACAGTAAATCCCTTATGCGATTCGCCATGGAATTCACACTGAGTTCCTCATCACACAGTACCTACCACTGGCTTATTGCCCAGTCTGTTTAATATCGCTTATCTTGCATCTCCACTGAGTTTAACTCATAACTGGTCTTATCTGCTACGTTATCGTTTAACAATACTTATACAACGGTCGCTTGCTGCGCACCGTGCTCTTTGTATAACACTAACTTACATGGTATTTACTGTCACATTAACTTCCACACATATACTTACATCATTCGTATTATGGTTCGTCCTTTTTTGGATGGCTACTGTATGCTCCTTGAGCATTAATCAATAAGCCGGCATTATTCAGCTCGGTGTTTCACTTAATACACACATACTACTAAACTCACTGCTCCCTTTCAATAATAACATCGTTCATCCTTAACATACTTTTTGAACTTGATTCACATAACTACCGCTCCAGCGGTTCCACAGCATCGAGAGGTATCCCCACTCTTAGTGTAGTGGTTCATTCTCCACTCTATTCACTTATATAACATAAACTTTTGCAATCGATCTAATTTACATAACATATGTTGCTTGTGGCTTACAAGCCTTATTTGCCTTGAGCTGCGCTCATTGTAGGCTGTCCACACACATGTACTTCTCTGTACAACATTACATGGTTTGGATGTTATATTGAGCTCCATGACAAGGTCGTTGCATTCCGTCTCCTTTCATGGAATGCCCCTTAGGATTGTCAGTCCGTCTCCTAACAACTTATGTCCAAACCGGGTGTTAGTTTCAACCCTCGTGTTTCTGTCATGCCATTTCGTGCAACAATTACTGATGCGAACACCCTTTAAGGATTGCTCCTGGGTGTTACTAAGTTATGCCTTTACATCTAGTTCACACTTATTGGTACATTCTGTTAGCCACACCGCTTGTGTTCTTAACTGGCTTATTATCTCCTCCTGTGAAGATCAACATTTCCTGGTCGTGTAGGTACTCATTCTGGGAGTTTCATCCCGTCCATTGCACACTAATGTGTCCACATTAGGCATCTGCCTTGCCATACACAGGCTGGGTCACCGTTCCAGCTATCATGTTTATCCCTGAGGATCCTTAAGACATATGCTATGTCTTTACTTAACAGTTGTGCACTTCGCACTTCCTAACTCTTAAACATTCCCTTGAAAGGAATTCACTAATCCTTTTAATCTCGTTACTTGATTAGGTTTCTTTTATTTCAACCATTCCTTGTAATCCTTAGCTCTTGTTTGATTTATACTGCTGACCGTAGACGGAGTCGACTACTTCCCGTGTTTTGGACTCCACTCGTATACATATGTGGGGTACCATACTGATACATTGCTACTTACCCATCTAACCCATAAGTAGGTCTGTCAGCCCACAAGCTCCTATCGGAGTGTGGTCGTCCCACATTCAGTTGGTACACTCGTAGTGTCCGTCACACGCCTAGGTGAAGTATTCTGTTGTCAACTCCCTTATATTGTCCCTTGACAATATTCATTCCATACTTCCCGAACTTAATCGAGGGAAAGTTTATCCATTGTTGTAACCTTGTCAACTGTCCTTGGTTTTACTGGTTTGGTTTGAAAGAAGGTTAGAAAGAAGTATTGGTTTGAAAGAAAATCTGGTTTTGAAGGAAAAGGGTTTGAAATAAATCTGAGTTTTTGAAAGAAAATTTTCATGGTGACTGGTGTACTTACAATTACAGAGGTTAGGCTAACAGGCCCTTCCACTGTTATGACGATCATATTTAACTTCATAGTACTTTACTAAGTACTTTGTAGTGGTTATAAATTTCCCGAACACCCTGTTATAGCAGCACTTGCTATGGCAAGTGCACCATGCTAACTGGCTATCGGTTTAAACACATACCGGTTGTGGTATTGTTTTTATCCGCACTGTCATCAGTGGCCTTGTTGGCCCTCACTGATCTTACTGTCTTGATAATAACCCTCTGGGTAACTCCTCATTGTATTCATATGGTAATTATCAACGGGGGTGTCCCCCACTCTCGGGGTCCCCCTTTACTCAGTATCGTATCCTCTTTATAGCCCGTTCCACGCACTTGTCGTGGTTACTGAGACTTGTCTCTGTTTGGGCACTACGTTGTAGTTCCCTTGTTGGTTGGTATCCGTTGGTGTATTATTTATCAACTGTGTCCCGTAGACACTCCTCTCGGGTTTCACTAATCCACTTATTTCCTGTTGCATGGTCAGTGCGTTGCAAGCTGGTTATCCTCGACTGCTCGGCATGTCGACCCAGGTTGCCGGAAATTCTATTCTCCTATACACAAGATCCTTCATTCTTTGCTATGAAAATGCGGTTAACATTGTTTAGATGGGAACCGTCTCCGGATTCCTGTTTTCGGGATCTACCGTATGACAGGTTCTCCGTACCTTTAGAGGTATTTAATAACAGCCAGATCAGGTATTCCCGAGTAAGAGAGGACTTCCATCTCTCTGGCGTTGTTTCCCAAGTTATAAAACAGGGGTTGTGGAGGGCGGGTTGATATAGTAGGTTTTCAGTATTCACTGTAGTTCCTACTAGCGTATCTCTCCACGCTATCACTCAACCCTTAACCCAAAGTACTAAAATCCTAACTCGGTACTTCCTAAGCTCGTAATTTCAGTCATCAGAGCGATACTTCCGCTCTGATACCACTTTTTGTAACACCAACGAGTTAAGTTATTTGATGAGGTGTGTATTCCGCTGCAGATTGTCGTTATGTGTTTGTTGTTGGATGGGGTGTTACAAAAAGCATTAAGATAGTTGTTTTACCTTGGTATTTGAAGAGAGTTTGAGTATCTATCAAGAGAGGACTCCACCTAGTCCTTGAAAGTTGAATGAAGCTAGAACAAAGCAACATAAGGACTCCATTAAGAGTGATTTTCGGTCAAGATAAAAACATGGAGGAACATCATTTTTCTTTGAGATTCCTTACCTAGAAGCAAAGGAGATCATAATATGTAGAATAATAAGCTCAAGCTCCTTCAATGGTGGAACTCCATGGCACCGAAATGTGGTCTTGAAGTTTTGAGAAGATAGAAATGAAGAGCTTGGTGAGACTAAGAAACTGGTGGTATT